>JAOWBC010000115.1:19536777-19547513 GCA_028566105.1 Hypoplectrus providencianus
CATTTGTGTATAAACTGTACCTGCAGGTTATGAAAGTCCCCAGCTTGGCAACAGAGACGCTTTATGACATTACCAGAGCACCAGGAGAAGTTTGCTGGGACAGCAGAGCTGGAACACGGAGGACTGGAGAGAGACAAGCTTTTAAAGACTGTGTGGACTTTTTCCTTTTAACCCATGTAAACATTTGTTGCTGAAAATGCATGTACTGGTATGCTTTCTGTTTTAACTGGTTGCACTTGCTATGGTTTTTCTCAGGCATAATGGAAGCTCCGACCTGCGCTACATAAAGCACACGCAGTAGTTCAATGTCTCTCCAGTTAGCTCATCATGAACTGTTTTAAGCATTTGTGCAAAAAATAAAAAAAATAATATTAAAAATAGTCTTTTCATCCCCCTCCCTGTCTTTTACTGACAATCTGTGACAACTAAAAGTGAGTTTGTACTGTATTTATTCTAATGGAGATGTAAATACGGAATATTAAACTGCACTAACCATTGTGGTAACCAGTTAACAATCATGTTTTTATTTGTGATAATCTATCATTTGATAACTGTGTTTGTAAGTATGCTTTTTGGTGTATGCTGATGTTGATGATTGAGAAATGTGTTATCATGCACTTAGCACTATCATCTCTTCAAGAGTATTTAAGCCAGTCAGTGGATCACTTAGTTTTAATCTGATTTTGCAGGCTTGAAAATGAGTATATTTTCTAAAAATGCTTCTATGAATCAGAATAAATAAAATTGACTTTACACAAGAATTGTCTCATTGAAAGTCATTTTTACGCTGTGGACTGTGAATGTGCATTTAAGTGGCTCACTATGAGAACAACATGCATGGCCCAAAAGGAAACTCAACAGTTTACACATAAAGGTCAGTTTATTTGTCAGAATAATCTCAATTACATTTCATATAATTGATTTCCCAGAAACATGCCAGATAAAAAAAATAGATTCCTGGTTTGTACAAGCCAGATTTTAAGTTGGGAAGCTGTGTAAAACAAATGAACAAAATGCATCAAATTCTGAGTTTATATTTACAAAACATGGGTTCATCAGCTTGAAAATTTACCTCTTTAAAAAAAAAAAAAACCTGCCCAGCTAGTTTTCATTAGGGGGAAGGGAAAGGATTTTAAGCCCCCTAAATTGGCCAAATCTTGTATTAATAAACTGCAATTATATGTATGATTTTTTTTAGGGGGCTACTTATTTTAATTTCTGGCTAACACATAACCTGAAACATCTTTTTTAGAAAAAAGAAAATGGCCACTACCTAGCAAAGTGTAGCTAATGGAGTGGTGGCTTAGTCTTTATCTGTTTTAGGTTGGACGTGTTGTGTGTTCAGAAATGGTCTTCCAGACCTTGGTTTTAACGATTGGATCATTCTCCTCTGACCTCTGACCTCTCGCATCAACAAGACATTTTGGCTCAGTGGATTTTTCCTCACTTAGGGACCATTGTCTGTAAACTGTCTCTTAAATCACCTCTCTTCTCCACTCTGATGCTCTTTGAACTTCAGCAGGTCATCTTCACAGTGTCTACATATCTAAATACATCGAGTTGCTGTCATGTGATTGGCTGATTAGATAACTGTGTCAAAAAGCGGCTATACTGGTGTATCTAATAAAGTGGCCAGTGAGTGTATATACAGAGAGTAGAATACTTAAAACTCCTAGAATCTGCAAATATGTTTGGCACATATCCTTTTCGTACAGTTCTTCTCTTGTGTTGTTCTTCAACCTAATTCACATAATAGTGAGAAATCCGACGATGCCAAATGCTTCAAACGGCCACACATGAGAAGTTCCCTGATATAGGATATAGCCTCATAATTTACAGGTATGACAGTGTACTCAATCTTCCCAATTTACTATCAGCAATAAAACCTAGAAGTGTCAATCTTTTTCTTTAACAGAGTCTGATTTTTAAATGAGGTGCAGAGTTTAAAAGATGCAGGTATTTACAAGATGTGTGATTTCCTGTTGAAAATAGAGAGTATTGCTTCTGTCTCTCTTGGTAAGGTAGGACTATTCCTGTGTGTGAGCAGCAGATGGCAGCACAGACTGACGAGCTCTCGCCTCAAACTTCCTGCTTACTCTTCCCCTGACATGTCATCATGCCCCGCCATTACCATAAACATGGATCCGAACCACTGAGCCCGCAGTAATGAGGGCAGAATATGCATGGGGTTACAGCTGTTGTGATGTTGATTTCTGCGGATGAAATCGTTCATAGAGGAGACTTGCTAATGAGTGAGATCAGCACTTAGCTGACAGAGTAAACACGCTCGTTAATTACTTCTCTCCCTGGCATTCGAACAAAAGATTAAAGCCATATGTTGCATGTTGTCTGTCATACATACATGTGGGATCAGGTCTGGCCGGTCCGTCAGCTGTTCCAAACAATGCTGAGCCTGTTTATCTTGTGAAAATGAGAAGCGTTTATTCCCTCCACCCAGTCACCTGATCTCCCACAGTGCCAGGACAGATCACAGCCAGGGGTGTTGCATTCACATGCAGCGGGTCAGCAGATAAGCTCTGGTAATTCTTCCTCTATCTTTCCATCAACACACCATATGCCCAGCTGAATGTTTCATCACAGAATCTGTAAACCTATACGGGTCACTCATGCATAAGCAGAACGTGTGTGTGTGTGTGTGTGTGTGTGTGTGTGTGTGTGTGTGTGCTCATCCAAGGCCATTTCAACTCATTCATCTGCATGTGCAGTGTTAAACAGAGAGGTGTGTGTTTCCCTGCATGTGCGTGTGTCGCATGTGTTCAGCACCAGCAGATGGGCCAGCAGCAAGCCACTTGACTCTCTGTGTCAACAGTGGAAGGCTGGTAATGAGTTTATGTGAGCCAGTGTGCTGAACTATGCACCTACAGAACAGCAACACCAGGTAACAGAGCCTCACACACCAGAGGTTCCACTGTGTGTGTGTGTGTCTGTTTTCTGTTAGGTCATGTGATAACGGCCTTAAGCAGCCAGCTTGGTGTCGCAACAATATACAGCCACAATTAGACAGTTGGGATGCTGTCTAAAACATTAATGTAATACAGCGCAATCACCTGTTAATCATATACATACATATATGAATTTGAGGCCTGCAACATTTTCCAAAATAACATGAAATGTACTTGTTTAGCACTGTTACTTCTCCTTTTCTTTTAACAATACCGAGGAAGTGAGTGAGGATGTTAATTATTAAAGTTTTAACTGTAAAAGTTTCACTATTACTTTATATAACACTTCTCCGTTGTTGGATTTTGTGCTGTAACACAGACAGAATGTATCGTAGTGTTTGGATAAAGCGAGCAGGGAAATCCCTGAAAAAGACATCTGGATGATATGGATGAGGGCATGTTGCTCCTAAAGCTGTATGTACTTTGAAGATTGAATGCTGCTTCACAGACATGAAAGTTCCCCATGATGCCACAGGCACTATCACACCTCCATACCATCATGGAGGCTGGCTTTTGAACTTTGTGCTGGCATCAATCTGTAACTTCATTTTCCTCCTTGGCCCTGAGGACAGGACCCCAATGATTTACGATAAGAAATGTAATATGGGTTTCTCAGACCGCTCTGGCCCAGAGAAGTTGGGTGTGTTTCCGAATTTTGTTGATATATGGTTTTCTTTTTGTATGGTAGTCTTGCCTTTCATTCGTAGATGCAGCATCACACTGTGTTTACTGAAGTGTTCCTGAGCCCTGAAGGTCACAGGAACACAAGGTTGTTTGGCCTTGTCCTTAACATGCAGAGATTTGTTTGAATCTTTAATAGTTTTAGAGAGTCTAAATAGTAAATTCCGTAAAATCTTTGGAAATGTGCATTGAGAAATGTTTACCTTAAAGCAGGGAAAGGGTTTGTGAAAAAAGGACAAATAATCTAATAATTTGCTTGTGAACACCATCCTTTCTAGGATACTTATTTCATTCACAATCATGATACCATGACCTGTTACCAATGAACCTGCCTTTTGTTTTCTAAACCTGTGGAGTAATGCTGGGAGGTAAAACATGATAATATCTGACCTATGTCAGATGTGATTACCATCTCATCATATTCCGTTATAAATATATGTATATATAAATACATATAAATTACACATTCTTTTCTACTGTTCTCGATTCAGTTTCGTTAATAAACTGTGCATTGTGTCTTAGTCCACATACATGCAAACAAGCAGTTTATAAAAGCTCACTGAATTAAAATTCTGTCTCTATTTTACTCATCCCATGTTAATAATGTTTGATTGGTGCTTGGAGAGTTAGAATGGAAATGCTGGCATGCAGCGTCACAAGTAACTTTAAAATTATTACTGTGATAGTGGTTAAGATCCAAATCCAATTGATGAAAACAACACAGTTTAATTTGCTGTTTGTTTCGCTTGGGCAGCTTTGATTTTTAATTTAATACTGACAATCAGAAAAGAAAAAAACAACAACGAAAAACTCATCTTGAAGTTTAGGAAAGTGATCTACAGCTTGATTAATGTTTGGTGATGTGGAGAAACACTCATGAAATAAAGGTGTTTTCATGCAACACTGGAGCAGTGTATGCCATATAAATATAAGCCTTTCATTTGCTGTACAGATCAGCAGCCAGATTATATTCGACCACAATCAGGACTGTGGTCAACAACAAACACGTATGTAACATGACACCTGTGTACCTGTGTTGGAGCTAAGAGAACATAAAATGGTCTTCACCAGCTTCAGTTTCAGATTGTGTTTCCTCATTTTTAAAGACTCAGTAAGTGTTGGCCATTATAATGTACACAGTGCCATGGATAAGCTTCGTTTAGCCTAGTGGGTGAGTTGTATCATTTGAAACATAAGAGATGGACTCACTTTGTTTCACTCACCTGTGACAAGTAGATTATTTAAGATCCCAGACAAAACGGACAGCAGGATGAGACGATACAGACGTTTGCTTTTTCAGCACCATGGACAGCTCATGGATTTTATTTCAGAGCTATGGTCAGGATTACACATCGTAACCTGCATAAACTATTCAGATAATAGACTCATGATATAATAATATCCTATAATAAGATATAACCTGAACTCAATTAAACTGCACCATAGCCACATCAAGTGTTCTACAAAGACAGCAGGTATAAAACACATTACAGAACAGGTTTGCTCTAAATGTCTCCATCTTTTACAAAATGAACATTATGCTTTATTAAAAAGGACTTCTTTAGCAATCATTGGAGTTGCCCCCTGCTGGCCATGAGAAAGAATGCAGGCTGAGGCACGTCCTTATTAGCTTCACTCTTCTGACCCAGAGGCCCCTGTTTCATACAGCATATATGGTGAAGACCTCTTGGAAGTGACAAACTCTTTAGTAACTGTATCAAAATTACAATTTGCTTCAGATTTGGGTCATAGCTTCAAAATGCCAATTTTTTCTCAGCTATTGCTCTATAGAGGTCTGGCAATGAGTATTTTGGTGTGTTGAGTAATGCTGCTTCACAGACATGAAAGTTCCCCATGATGCCACAGGCACTATCACACCTCCATACCATCATGGAGGCTGGCTTTTGAACTTTGTGCTGGTATCAATCTGGAACTGCATTATCCACTCTGGCCCTGAGGACAGGACGCCAATGATTTACAAAATATAATGTAGGCTAATCAGACCACTCTGGCCCAGAGAAGTTGGCAGTGTTTCCGAATTGTATTGATATATTTCCTTGTCTTTGCATGGTAGAGTCCTAGCTTAACTAACAAAAATATAAAGAAGTTAACAAAACAAACCGATGCGTCACAGCAATCAAATAGCAACAGGAGAAACAAAGACCAAAAACACACTAAAACTGTGTCTGGCTTTGAACCCCACTGCGCTGTAAACCAGCACGAGCCATCCACCAGAGCTTCAAGTAAACCCATAAACTTTACTGCCTCCATTTTTCTGCCATTGCTCACATTAACACCTCTATTCCTCCTTAAAAAGAATGAACGTGACGCAACAGAGCGCCACTCTCTTCCATTCCTCCGTCTCCATCCTGAACTCTAAGCGACTCCCACCGACGCAGCTGTCGCTGTGTTTTTCCTCTCAGGTTCATAAAAGCCTCCTATTCACTTTGCTTCCATCTTTACGATCTGTGGAGGCGTGTTTGACACTTTCCACACAGGCCTCAGTGGAGGCAGTCATTCATCTCCCCTCCATCCTTCCACGTCCGCCGCGTCTCGCTGTAAATGTTCTCTCACCCTCTCCCCCCTGCTCCCTCGCGCCTATATACCTGTTTGTTTTCCCTGGGAACAAGTGAACCTCATAATACCCACTGCCGGCAATTAGTGGAGATTAAAGCTGTGTGTGCGTGTCTAGTTGTGTTTGCACTTGTGTGGGTGTCTCAATGTGTTTGCGTGCTCTTCTGTTTAGGTGTGTGTGTGTCAGTTTGTGTAAGTGAAAAAGAAAGTGATAGTGAGGTCAGTGTTGGAGGAGCTGCGCCAGTGTTAGAGTTAGTGGGAGTGAGTTATTTTGTAGACAACAAATACCTAGAGGCAGAGAGGCTGGCTGAGGTAACCCAGACACAGGGGGGAGGGGGATGTTCAGACTGAGAGCTCAGAAGATTTATCCTGAAGAAACACTACATGGCCTAAATATGTACACATCCAAACATTTCACCATGTGTGATTACAGGCTGGTGAAATAATAGACTGTGTATGAATAACGGACATAGTCACCCTGATGTCAACCTTTGGTTTGTGGACTGCCTGTATGGAAGCAAGCTCAGCAATACCCCAGTCATTTTTGGGGGGTTTTAAAACCAGAAGAGACCATATTTGGTGGAGTGAATCTATGGGTTGATCTACCTAAGGACATTTCACTCACTGAACTGAAAAATCATAGCCTGTTTATCTTCTATTTTTTTTCTAGATTGCTCCATTATTTAATTACATAATTAAGCTTGAATTTCAGCAACTATTTGATGGTTTGTCCTGCAATTCTCTACAGACATTCATGCTTTGATTAAAAACACAATGACAATGTTCTAATGACTTTCCTTCAGTGCAATCAGTTTTTATCAAGCCAATTAAGAAAATATTTTGGCCTCTACTGAGTGGATTTTCATATTTTGCTGCAAATACCCATGGTCCTAAAATGATGAATCATAAAAGTTTTCCATTATTTTTTCATATTTTTCCTTGAAAGCCAGAGATTCCAATTTGTCGTTATAAATGGATTATGTCAGTAACTGTTGGGAAGACTTTCATGGGATTTAATCCAGATATTCATGTCCTTGCTTCATTTTATGACCAAATACTGGATAACTGGTGATAACCATTTCAACTCAACTGTAGGTTTTTGTTTTCTAAGCAAAAATGGTGAACATGGTAAACATGCCTAAGAAGTGACATTACCCATTGCATTGTGCGTTTTCTTTTTAGAATCTACAAAATAAACACGAGGCTGTATTGACTGAAAGCTAGTGTTTGTGACCGTTAACTCATTTGCAGAATATTTACTGAGGTGCTACATGAGGTGAGAAGAAGGGTCATGTTCTTATAGACTGATATGCAATCAGACTTATTTGCAGCGAGTGGAGTCGTCCCCTGCTGGACATTAGAAATAATGCAGGGTTAACACATTTTTGTATTGAATTTACAACAATGCCAGTGCAGCACTTACAACAGCCATTTTTAACCTGACAGCAGTTTAAAGAACACACATCTCATAATGTCAAAATGGAAAAAAATACTGACTAATGGTTAGTGACGTCCAGAACACACATGTGACAGGGCAAATATAATGCAATTGTGACTCATCAAAGCCCTTGAAAATGCCCATGTTAGCATTATCATAAAAACATATAAACATGCTGATGTAAGCATTTGGCTCAAAGCCAACCACGGCCTCATAGCAGCTAGTGGAGCTTTGGACTCTGGCTGCCTGCAGTGATTTGTTCCAATGAAGCCACGAGGGTATTGATGAAGTAGGGCATGATGTTGGATATTGAAGTCTGGCTCCAAATTATGAAAACATCCCAAATGTGGTCAATGTGTTTTTGTGCTCTCCACAGGCCAGTAAAATAAAAAAGACATTTCTTTCTTTCTTTTGTGAGCCTAAAGTTTGCTCTTGATAGTAAATAAGGCAGCTAGCCTTAAACATGCCCACAAGCACAATGCATGTCTACTTTTGCCCATATGGAGTGTATGAAAGACACAAATCTCAATCATGTCATTGATATCATTAGGTTTCACTGGGTTTGCTCGGACCAAAAAAAATGCACTCTCTGATTGTGTGTTTGTGTGTGTGTTCAGCCAGAGGACAGCCCTGGAAGTCAAGAGGAGGAGGGTACACAGGGAGGAACGCAGGTGTGTGCCCTCTCTTTCTCCTCTTAATGCAGCACATCAGCTGATGGAGAGCGGAGGGCTTTTCCCCTGAGCAGGTCACTCTTCCAGTAAGTGAGGCACATATATATAGTTAACCTCTTTTGTATTTCCCTGTGGCTCTGCCCGCATTTCACACCGCTGTATTTTGCTTTTTTTTTTTTTTTTTTTTTTTATAGATCTTTTGTTCTACCTTCAGTCCACACCTGGGCCAGAGTTGGTGCTCAAAATCTTTGCTGTCTCTTTGAACCCACTTGAGGTGTGATTGTGTCCTATTACTCTTTTGATGAAAAAATCAAAGTATTTTCTTGATGTTTTCAGTCAATTCTCTATTGACCCACTGATTGAATGATTGTGTAATACACCTTTGAGTTGAACCTTTCACTCTTCATAATAAGGTTTTTGTTTGAACTCTTGTTATATAACTTCCCAAATGTAATGTTATTCGTTCCTATATTCTACATCTCTTTCACTTAAGTTTTGTCGATGTTCCTAGAACTACCTTGCATTATTCAGTGTAGTCAAACTATATATTCTGCTTTAAAAAATGATAATATAAAGAAACAAATGAAAATAAAAAACAACAGTTACAGCTTAATGGGTATAATGATATATATTGTTACTGTAAGGACTTAAATCAAATGTTGTGCCTCATGATCCAAGCAGCGACGGACAAATGGGTTACAAATTAAAGTAAAGAAGAGCTTTTTTGATCTGAAGGTTACTTACTGGGTATTATAGCCCAGATGACCTAAGTGGCAGCTGAGGAAATATGCTGCAATGCTTCGATTGTTTTTTTTAATCTCCTTTAGCATAGAATACACTGGACCAACCCTTTACTAAACAAAGGGAGATCAACTCATCCCACAATTCTTTTGGGCAGCAACAGTGAAGTGGAGTCTCTGAGCATGGCAAGTGTCTTTTCCTGAGTCCTGAGTCTTCCTTTGTTGACCTCATGTTGTTTTCCATCAAGCTCAAGGAAAGTAGTTAGAAAAAAACATTAGAGGGAAGTCAAGCATACTGGACTGCACTCTAGTAGTTTTCAGCCATAAGTCATTAAAAAGTCTTAAATCCAAAACCAAGATTTTTGTACCTACATCTAACCATCACTTGTGTTTTATTCAATGAATATCAACAGTTGTTTTGCTACCTAAACCTAACAAAAAATAAGGGTGAAATGTAAACAAACAGCAGCAGACAATTGAATGGACTGATAACAGCCTGCTGGACCTGCCAGAAGGTGGAGCAGGCTCATGGCTGCTGTTACGTAAAGTGATGTTAACTGATTTTAAAAGCCAATTATTTTGTGTGATGACTGCAGAAACTTCTAAAATCTCCCATTGGTGTTCAACTGAATTCTGATCTGATGACTGTAAATGGGGTTTTTACACCCATAAAGCTATTCCTCTAACTGCTCTGTATGGAGACATCTGCTTTCCTTATGTTTCTCCAACCATCTGGGTTTCAGAATTCAATCTTGTGTTGACTCACTTTGCATTTCCTTCTGCTTTCTGCTTCCCTCTGAAAACCACTGCCTGGATGGATTGATTTTCATGCTACAGCTGTATGTAAATCCATACATTCGGCCGAGGGGTGAAAGCAATGGGACTGAAAATAGCCCTGAGCCAGTCACAACTTCTAAATCAGTAAATCAGCACAGCTGGAGGTCAATGTGTCTAAAATTAAACACAGTTAGTTTAGCCTTGTGTTGCTCACTTCATGTCTTCCCGTCATTCCCGTGTTCTTACTGTCTCTCCTCATCCGTCATGTTACATCTTTCCCTTTCAGCCATTTTCCACTACTCTTGCTCTTCACTCCTCATTCAGTTGCAGCTGTCCTAATAAAACCAGAGTGAAGAGGAAACACTATAAACTCTGTGATCTGCCTCCGTGTTATTATGATGTGTGAAGTAAAATTTAGTAAAGCTTGAAGCAGGCTGCTAATTTGTTATTTCCCCCAGATAAATGACTTCCCCTCTAATTACACTCTGCATTTAAAATAGACAGTTAATAGGGATGACTCTTTGTTCAAAAACACAGACGGAGCCGCTGCGCTGACCTTCATGCTTTGCATGCAAAGCGCACATTATCACCCACCCCCAAAGATGAATTTTGGACAGGGATGTTAAGCTTGAGTGAGATGCTGCACGAAAGGGACAGATGGATGAAGGAATGAACAAATGTTTGTTCATTTGTCCGTCCATCTGTCCCTCACACACAGTATCTCACACACAGTGGATCGGGAAATGTCACAATTGACAATTAAAGTTTGTATTTACTGTATACAAACCTGAGTACATCATAGAGTACATATTTAGGAAAACAAAAGTTTGAACATAAAATACATAATTTTGGACAGTTTTCAGTTCCTGTCACAGAGGATTGATAAATAATC
>JAOWBC010000115.1:19591473-19621851 GCA_028566105.1 Hypoplectrus providencianus
TAAAGAATCCTGTTTTCAATTTCTGAGGTAGAGTTTATTTCTATGAATAATCTCTTTTTTGTAAAAGTATAAAAAAAGTTGTCTTGAATAGCTTGAAAAACAAAATGCATTTAAAAGCAAATCCTAAATCACATTTAGAGGCTACATGAATAATACAAATAAAGGAAATCTCTAGTTGTGTTGCTACCTTGGAATTGTATTTACTTAAAGTAGCAGTACTCTTGCAAATGTGTCAGACTTCAGTCTAAAGGCTTTCAATGACTTCTACTCCTGTGTTGAATTTATCTATTTTTACATCACACACTGTGACTTCACCAACACGGAAGTCTCCAGATATATTTTTGCTGCAGGGTTACCTCACATTACTTTGATATAACAGCTGTATGTTCCATGCAATCTGGTGTAAAATAAACAAAGCGAAAAAACAGTGTTTCAAGCATTACTCTCCCTCACTTAAAAGGCGTTTGGCCGCCATAGGAGACTATCTACAGCTAAAAATAACTGCAGTGGTTGGTTACCTGCTATTGCTCCAAAAACAGAGTTGGTTACATCAGTTACATGGATGATTTCTGGATCAGCAGGTGTGTGCCCAGGGAGAAATCTGATTGGCCATCCATTTACACAGATTTATGACCGACTATCTGTTTGGTCCGAGGTGGGACTATCTGCCTAAATGTTTTAGTTGTACTTTGACTGACTATTGTTTTCTTGAATTTGTAGCACAACTTCTTTTTGAAAACGTCCTGTAGTTTAATTTGTATGTTGCCACTGTTGTGACTGGCCAACGTATCTTAAATTACATATTTAAGCACAGAAATGTGAGATACTGTGATATGGGTCATACAAGTATAACAAAATAGTGGAGACAGATGGTAAATTAATGTAACTCTTACTTACATTATTATATTATTACAAGGCGTACTTTGTGCCACCCATGTTCCACCTTGGCCACCCCAGTCAAAGGTTTTGGACACACCACTGGCTATGTATTGGCATGAATTTACAATATAATTATACAGGGGTTATGATGTGATATATCATGATTTATTGCTATTTTTAACATCTAATTTCAGGAAACTTGTCAAGATATAACACACCATTGTATGGGTGAAATCTGAGTTAAAACAAGTTTGTGGGATCTGTACTTTCATTGTCACATTCTAAATAATATACATCATAACACTTCTTTTGAATCAGGTATATGGTATATTTCCTTATACCATGGAAAAAGCAGTACTTTAAAGTAAGAGGAATAAAAAATGAAATTTGTGTACAATATGGTGTATAATATTAGTGCATCAAGTACCACCGCTAATGATTTCCATCTGCTTTCCTCTAACAGAAAGCCCCAGCACAACATTACTTCACTGACTGGATTCTCTAAAAATAATGACACAAATAACCAAGTTTACATCTCCGTCAGACTCCCCTATTCTCGCTCCACCCCAGTTTTAGCAGGTGTAGCGCAGTGCCTCGGGCTAAAAAAGCAAGAACGGTTCCCTACAGCCAATCACATGAGATCACATCAGATAGCTGCTGGTGCCGGTACAGTAACTATCTGGAGTGGATAAATGGAAAGACTCTTGAGAAGAAGGCAACTGGCAGAGAGACAGAGGGGTTGAGGAGAGAGAGAGTCAGAGAGAGAGAGAGAGAGAGACGGGGTTGGAGGAATGCTTTGAGGAGTAATGGTTGCTTGGAGACTGTTGTCAAGGAGACGATGAGTCCTGGAGTCCTTTGGCATCTCAAATGTCCTATATTTATGTTGATTTTCAGAAAGAGGAGGTTTTGTTTGTCTTGACTTTGTTTTCCTCCTCAGCAGGTGAATGAGACAGGTGGCCATAAGTATAATAACTCTTCAAACACAAACAGACCGGGATTAATACAATATGGCTCGCATAATGAAAAAGGATTTTATCACCCTCAAACAGGTCATATAACTGTCAGATAACAGCATACATCTGACAGCTGCAAAGACGCCTGCACGAAATTGAGAGGAAAACGAGGACAATATGATACAATTTCTTTTTGTGACACCCTATCAGTCTCAAATCGTGACACAAATCCTCCCTCTCTCTGTCTTTCTGTCGCTGACTCATTCAGTGGGCATTTCACTGTGATTTTCGGGCAAAGGAATACTTCTCGAGAGCAGGGGAGACAGAAGGAGCTTAAAAGACGAAAAACCACCTACTGTGTGCCAGTGAAAGCCTGTCGAACTTGCTGCTCACTTTGCACCAAAGAAAGACTATTTTCAGTGAGCGCTGTGCATTACTAATGAGATGCATACTTCCTGAGGTGTGGGTGTAGGCATGTTAGTTAGGAGGTAATATTGGAAACGTGGGGACAGACCGGGTCGTGTGGAGGCTGCAGTGATGGGCATACAACCTGTGTGGCCAGACGCTGAGTGGCATTACAGGACGCATTGCTGAATCCCCCGGAGAATCCGTGTGATTTGTTTTCAACGAGCAGTCCCTCATTGTAACCCAAAGGTCATTGTTCCTCTGCTTTGTCTCCCGAGTGCACAGAGCTGATTAAACATGCACAGAGCTATAATAATAACCCAACAATAAAAGGGAGCGAGAATGAGCCAGACCAGCCTCGCATGAATATCATGCTCAGGATGAAGCACATGTGATTAAAACTGGTTTGGTCAAAGCAAAAAGCCCAGAGTAACATCTAAGGCCAAGTGGTTGTAATGGCACATTGAAGACGAAGGCACAAATCAACCTCATAATGGGCTGAGCTCCATGCAGCCTCCCCTCGTCTCCAGTAATGTGGATTAATAGAAGGTCAAAAGGTGAAAGCGAATCATGTTCTGCAAAACAGGGCAAACTCTAACCAGATGCCATCTAGAGATTAGTATTGATCTTAGCGTACATGGATGTAATGGGGGTGTGTTGGATACTTCGCAATCCATCAAGTAAAACTAGTTTCTCTTTGTCCGGACAACTGCAAAAATGTGACTCTAAACCACATTCTCTGAAGTGATAGACAACAATGCCTTGTGGTTTTCTTCTTTTTGCAGAAAATTTGAGGAGAAGGTATCTCAAAACTGTCATTAGCTCACTTTAGCATAAAAAAGAGAGAAGGGGGAAAGCAAGCCTGGCTTTGCACAAAGGTAACAAGATTCACTAAACACAACCCAAAAAACACATTAATATAGTTTGTAATAATAATAATAATAAGTTTTCCTGTTAAGCATTTATTATGATCCACATTGGGTTTTTTTTGTGGTGGTGCCCTTTAATGGCTCTAGTGTTCACAAAGGGAGCCAATGAGGAGGTCAGATAGTGTAAGGAGAGGAGTGACAAAGTCAGTGGAACATGCATACCTAGTTTTTCCCAAACCTTGTCATTTTTTTTCAAACCTAGTTCTACCCCTTAAAATATAATTGAGAATGCAGTTTGGTTGTATGACAACATAATGGCTGCTTCATCGTCCTTAAAAGAACAATGTGTTTTTGGAGTTTAATTTAGAGTTGCTTTTTATGGAGAATATGTTACCTTTTAAATGTCCAGGCAACTAGATTAAGTGGGCATTAGGTTGGAAAATAAAGAGCTTTTATTCAATCTATTTGTCAAATATGGTGGTTCTGTCATGGGGAGGTCCATGGGTTTAGGTCCAGGTTTGTAGCAGTGGGGAGAGCAGAGCGTAGAAAGCCCGCTTGGAGACGCAGAAGACGATCTGCTCACAAACAGACTGGGGGTCAAAGACCCGGGGGCAGGCTTAGCAGTGGCGTCAGGGACTAAAGGCATGTCGGACCGGGGACAACAGACAGGCAGGGGGTTGCATAATGGGAAAATAACGCTGGAGAGCACTTCATACATGCGTGTAACAATCTGACTAAGTGTCCTAGTCAAACTGAGGCTTATATAGCTGGGGAGTGATTACAGATGCAGGGCAGGCAGGTGATTATAGATACCAGGCAGGTGTGTGATTGTGGACTGGGTTCAGGTGTGTGATTGCTAGAGGGCGGAGCCAGTGAGTGGCTCTGCCTCAGGAGAACAAAGTCCCCACATGGTGGTGGTTGTGACAGGTTCTTTCTTTTGACTGGAAGCAAATGTTCAGTCACCTGCCAAGGCTGCAACCCACATGATGTAAAAAGTAACAGTATAACAATAATAGTAAATGTTTGATTGAATTAATGTCACACTTTGATTTCTATGAGCACCATATTACCAGGAGCACAATACAAATGAAAAGTATTAAAAAGTAAAATAAAGGTTCAAATAAGAGAAATGATATTCAAAGCTAAAAGTTCTGCCATGTGAAAACATCAAGATATTTAAAAAAATAAAATGGTGCCTTTTCTACACGACATGTTTTGAGCAAAGTGGTCCGGGTTAAGACCTAGATTGATTTCAGTAGGGGTCAGTCCTGCTTCCAGGCGTTACCATGGGACAGTGCTGCTTTCTCCTGATGTGAGGCCGCCATCACAGACCAACTGATGCAGTGTAGCAGGGTAAATATAGCAAACTGTGGCCATGTCATCTCTTTGTGGGCATTAAAACTCAATGCAATTTGCCAGACTATGAAATCGTTGATAGAACCACAAATCACATACTTAAGTAATGCATAAATAGCCCATCAGTCATCATGATGAAATGCACAAATGAATGCATTATGCATGTACCATGTATCATGCATTCCTGTTGCTCTATATTAAGAAATAATCACTGTGGGTTTATGTGAGTAGATTAATGGATCATCAAGCGATTATTGCTAATTCACAGTTACTTCAGTCATTAATTTCTATGCCTTCAAATTAACAACAGCGGGTGCCATTCGGACAAGAAAACATATTTGTATGAGTATAGTTACTGGTCTGCTTTCAAGAACAAAATAGTGAACGCTCATGACTTGATGATCCATTAACTAATGACAGAAAGTCACAGTGACTTGATCCTTTGTTATGGTGAATAAAAGACATTCTTCACATGTCCAGCAGTATTCTTTATGCATTAATTAAGGATGTGATTGAATCCTCATTATAATGGGCTACCAAATATCTTTTGTGCATAGCCGGCACTTTGGCTTTATACTCTGCAAGAGAAAAGGTCAAGGCATCGCAAAAGACATTAAGATTCCCCCTGCTATTCCTCCCATGGATACGCATATAACAAGAACAGTGTGGACGGATACTTTGATGTTGACTTTTCAAAGGTAATCATTGCTACTTTGATCACTATACATGAACTTTCATTCAGCTTATTTGTAGAGAGGTGATGGCATATTTCAAAACCGCACTACAAAAAGAATGAATTCTTTCTGTCTTTTTTTTCTTTTAAAGTGCATGGCCCTGAAAGTTAAAAGCACTGCAAATTAAACAAATAGACACAACACAGGCAAAGAAAGAATGTGGTGGGTGAAGAAGTCAGTGTGGCTGGGAAAATCCCTTAAAACGTAACTTTTGGGGCTGCTTTTTTTGCCCCAACAATGTGATTGCATGATTCAGAGATTGCTGATATTTTTCATTCATGAGATTACAAGGATGCCAGTTTTTCTTGTTGTATTAGATTCATGAAGCACTTCTTTTTACTCGACCTGAGTGCAACATCAGCTATTCCATCCCTCCGCCCTACTTTGATATAGTTTTCGCCAGCACTGAACCTTCCCTCAAATTCTTCTCTCTGATGGATAGCATAAACAACTGCAATAGCCACAACTCACCCCTCTGCCAAGGTGTTCCCCAGGGTTCAGTTCTCGGTCCCCTCTGTTTGATCCTGTACACACCCCGCCATCATGGTCCTCAGTTGCACTACTTTGTGGATGACATTTAGCTACACATCGCCAACAACGCTAAAAAAAAAAACGTTTGACTCCCTCTCTTTCCACCTTCACTATATCCCAAAAAACACCTCTTTATGCCCATAGCCACTAAACTTTGACCCCTTTCTAAAAGATTATTTCATCTTTACATTTTGCTTTTTGTTTTGTTGTTTGTTTTTTGTTCACCATCTTTGAGTATTCAGAAAATTCAGTATTGACTATATAAGTCCAATGTATTTTTACCAGTATTTTTTCTTTTTAATATCATTCATGTGTTGTTGGGAAATGGAGGTTTTGTCATCAAGATGTAGTTGTTTTCTAAATCCACATCTTGTCAAGTTCATATGCACAAGTTGTCAAGAGGTTTTCTTTATTTGTTTGTGTTCTGTTTTTATTATTATTATTATTATTATTATTATTATTATTATTATTATTATTATTATTATTATTATTATTATTATTATTATTATACAGTGGTCAAATCCGGACATAAATGGTAAATATAAAGCTGATCGTCGGTGTATTTACAGTGTTGTGGGGGTATGGTTGCTTTGTTGTGGTGCTCACACTGATAATATGTGATGTCTTGCAGTGTTGTGTGGCCGTGTGCCTCCTCTCCACTGGGAAGCATCTGCCAAGATAAAGGCCTTCCTTCTTCAAATCAATATATAATCAATGCGTCTCCAACAGGCCTGCGACAAAGGAGCTCACTGCCGAGGCATGGACTGATTCCCAGCTTCGGTTTGTTTGTGTTTCTGTTACAGAATTATTAAGGAGCATGGTGTTCAGAGGATCAGAAGAGTCAATTATAGCTCTGAACATTTTCAGATCTACTTCATACCCCCATGGCTCACCACTGCTTCATATTTAACATGCCTGCATACTGGTTTAGCTTTAGTATTATCACTATCATGCTGTAATACGAATGGATAAAAAAAACATTTTTTTTTTAATCTTTATTTCAGTGTCTTCTATGCAAAATTATGTTCACACGTTTGGGCTGGTGTTGCTGACAGGGCAGACTCAATAGATAATACACTAGGACCCCCTAGTGGACAATCTGCGTTTTACAGCAAATAGTGGATACGACACAATATTTAAACACATTTGTGAGCAATATTGAGTTCAGGGGCGGTTTTAAGGGGTGGCACGGGGGGGCATTTGCCACCCCGGGTATATATTTTGCCTCCCCAGTTTGGCATCTGAATGGATGTTGATCACCGCACCTCCGCCCCCCCCCCTCTGCCACCCCAGTGCAAAATCTCTAGAACTGCCACTGATTGAGTTATTTCAACTTAAGTCTGAATGTAATGATATTGTCAATTCCTGTGAACGCAGCCATATGGATTTTGGCTGCCAAGTGCCTGTCAGGAAAAAAAAATACCGTAAAACCTTACACGATGAGGTGCTATAGCTCCTCTAAACTTTAAACTGAGGTGAATCCACCGAAACACCTCAGGACACTAAAGTTGAAATCTATATATATATTAATATATATTCATTCTTTTAAAATTTAATTGTTTTCAGAGCACATTCAGGGCTGGCCACAGCCTGCAGGCAGCCTGAGATCCTTCAGCAGAGGTCTGGCAGTAATTCATATGTATAACTTTCTATATTTCTGTTTTATTTCTTCTTTCATCAGTTAATTTCTCTTACTTAAAAATATCTGTTAAGTACTTTGCAACTCCTTTTGGAAAACAGCTATATAATTATAGTTTATAGTTTAATTATTATTTAAATGTACCAGATTTTTCAGATTTCATATAACAATTATGTTAACAAACTGTTAGATTATTTTTATGACAATCTTTGCTCTTTCTGAAGTCTCGGAAATTAAACAAATATAAACAACATTTTTTTTCTTCATTTTCTTTTTTAATTCAATTAAATTCCTTCAATCACATTGAAAAAACAGATTGTATAAATATGTACATGTTTTTATTCTAGGATGTCACTGAAGAGCTTCCGCTTCTTGGACTCTCCCGTCTGTATCTCCTGCCAGTGGGCTCTTCTGTGGATGAAGTGTGAGAGGGCGAACTTGGCCCACACATGGCGAGCGAACTGGTCTGACCTCAGCTGGTTTTCGCTCAGCACTGGAAGGGAAGGGGGCATGGGACCAGTGAGTGATAGGCATGTTAACCAAGACAATGTGGTAAACCAGTGATAGGTGCGACGGCGTGCGTTACCCAGTTCCTGTGCGATGCTCTGCCTGTGATTGACTGAAGCACTGTTCCATATGGCCTCCAGCACCCGACTACCCAACCGGGAGCACGCCATCTGCACATACTGACCCTGAGAGACACAGATACAACACAGAACATCATCTAAAATAATATGGCTGTTTTTATTTATATTGTTAATAAACTATGAATACACCAAAAAAGAACACACTGTATCAGGTTAAATTTCAGTGTGTTAAAAGCTAAAAATCTAAATCCCCTGCTGGCTGCTTCCTAATCTCTGATACTCTCTCAGAGACCCCTGTAGCGGTACCTCCAGCCTCTTGAGGATCTTGCCTCTCCCCTTGTCGCTGGATGTGGTGATGAGGGCCTGGAGGACGTGGCTGCCGGCGGGGTCAGATGCCAGCGTGAGGAGGTCGGCCGGGGTCAGAGTGCGCAGGCTGCTGAGGAGGTGCGAGCGCTCCTTGAACTTGGCCAGCGCCTGCACCAGCCGGGAGCCATGGTAACAGATGGAGGAAAGGGGAACCTAGAAACGGACAGGAGAACCAGAACGGTAGCTTAACAAATTCTTTCAGGTGTTTAATGTGCACTCTTAACATCCAGCCCTGAGTGGTACTGTTGGTCTACCTGAGTGTCGATGTTGCCCTCTGCTGTGTCAGAGTGGTAGTACACCTCGTAGGTGAGCAGGGACATGAAGAGCGGCAGGCAGCTGACGTGTCGGGAGCCGGGCTCGGCGCAGTGGAACGCCTGGGAGGCAACACATCACCCAGGTTTTCATTACCCACAAATCAAACCATAAGTGCCTTTTATTGTGTTGTTCTGCGCTTTAGATTTCAGTCATAAAATGTGAGAAATAAAAGAGCAGGGGTGTTGTTATATTGATTTAACACCCCTGCGGACCGTTACATCTCAATTACAAACAGCCTTACGGAGAGGAGGCACTGCATCAACTGCTCCTGTTTCTCGCCGCTTTCCGCGCAGCTCTCGGCCAGCTGGACAATCACACCCATGTGACCTGCGGCCAAGATGGCCTCCACGCCCTGGATCAACTCGTCAAACAACCTCAGGAACTGCAGAGAAAAAAGAATTCGGAAACTGAGTCGTCTTCGCAATAAGAAGTGGTGATTTTAATCCTGCAGGGCAACATAAGGACCAACCAGCTTGTGTTTGGCGGAGGCGGCTGTCAGCCTCTGGATGGGGAAGTTGGCGATGGAATGGAGGGCTAAGTCAACCAGCTGACCCTTGAGGTGGTTCTTGTAAAGGTCCCGGAGAAGGGACTTGTGGGATAGCTGTATGATGGTCTCAATGAGGTGACTGGAGGCTTGGTCTTTGAGGAAGACCAGAAGTGGACTAAAGGAGAAACAAAAACACAACCAGTGTTACAGAACATGTTGTAACTACATGTTGTCACTCCTGGACCAAAAGGGGAAACAGGCTCTGACCTGACTCCTGGAGCCGAGCTGCGACTTGTCAGGTACTCCATGATGCGTTTGAGGAGCTGTTTGCAGAGTTTGGGCCGTTTCCTGTGACACACGGTCAGCATGGTCTGGAACACTGCGCTGGCAACAGCATCCGTCACACTCACTGGGGACAAAGAGGGCACGGTGGGAGGGAGAGTAATCTTTTTGAAACATTTCTAGAAAAATGTAAAGATGTCCAATGGTAAATGTAAGTTAAATTGCAGAACTCTGCAACCAGATGTCCGACAACGACAAAACACTTTTCTCCAAAAAGTTTCCAAAACAGGTCATCTGATCTGTGTGGGTTTAGTGTACTGACTCCCTGTTAATGTTAATGCTCAAGCAGGTTTTCTTTTTTTAAAGAACAATGTAGAAAAAAAAACATTGGAAGCAGGTACACAAACAAGGGGAGTTTTTTTTAATTTTTTTTTTTTACATAAAATAAAAAAGGTCTTATTCCAAAGCACCCAAAGCTCAGCCCATCCATGACAGCCTGGGAGCAGCAGCTAGACATATATGTTGCCTGCCTGTCTGGCTGAGAGTTCTGTTAGCTGTGAAAGCTGTGGACTTTCCTTTTTGTCCCTGTGCAGGAGAGCTCAGCCAACAGCCACTTAGGTTTCTATGCAGCGTGTGCACTTTCCCTGAGGTTATTTACTGAGTATTTCATTTTGTTTTTATATTTAAACTGCAAGGTTAAATCTATCATTTAAATTCTGAACACAGTCTTGACAGCTGAAAAAAAGCTGCCCTTGAGCTCTTCCCCTTTGACTCTCCTGTGAGTCCTCGCTTGCATTTAACAGCCTTAAATGGTTTTTTTTCTGATTCCAAGAAAAATGCCAGAGCAGTCAGTGCGGCAGAAGAGGAGAGAGGCAGTGCTGACAGTGTTTACAGAATCGGGGATGTCTGCCAGATTATTTGAAATACCGGCTCTTCCTCTGAAAAGGTCTTTTCAAAAACCACATTCTTTTGTTTTTGCTTCTTCAAAATATAGTTCAAACTGAACAGAGAGAGAGCTTCTTAAAATGAATAATGAATAACTCACGATTAACGTTTTCCATCAGTGTCTCTGTGAGGCTTTTCAGCTCGTACCAAAATGAAGTGGGAATCTCAAAGTCTGTCAGCTGAGGAGCGACATTGCGTTCTTTTGAACCTGGAAAAAAAAACACATGAATAAGAAAAGATGACTTGAATACAAGCTTGGAGCAACAAGTGAAGCTGTGTGTGAAGGTCCTGACACACTGGGCGGGCCTCAAGAAACCAGCTCCGTCAAAGCCAACGGATCCAAAGCTTTATTTTCCACCTTTCTTTCTTGTTCAAATCAAGTGTTGACTGGGGCGACTAGCACACCGAATGGATTGAATCCTTTCTTCTCCAGCCTGAACAGCCGCTCAGACAGCTCTCTGTGCGTCTGGTCAGGGTTGACCTGAGTCAGTGTTGTCAGACACCGGGCAGTGCCGGGTCACAGACATTCAACAACAACAGCTTGAGCGGGCCGGGGCTTTGCAGACCCTGTGAGCTGTGCTTCAGGACTGGGCCACGGGAGGGACGCAGAGGGAGCTGAAACACTGCGAGAGGTGAAAGGGACAGGTGCGTGCTGGTCTTATAAACCCAGTGCCAAGCTAGTTCCTGCTTCACCTCATGCTGCGTTTTCACCCCATGTCACTCCCAGGCTCCAATCCTGCGGCTTGTTTGATCAGTTGGCCTGCTTACCAATATGGTCTTCCAGAAGAATCCACAATTTCATGTTGAAATCAGGAAAGAACTCCTTTTAACCCCCAAACCTGCCAGCAAATCAGCATGGTTTCAAGTATTCTCCAGCACAAAAGTTACCTGGTTTACATCCACGTGTACAGTACAACTAAGAACACATAAATGCTGATTCAGCACTCTTGTAATGGCGCCCATGCCCAAATGTAAACAAACACAGGTCAGAGTTAACCAGTTGCATCCATGAATGGAATATTACTTCATGAATCACTTGCCAAAGTGCCAAAAATGTCATCCATTGTTGGTGTGTGTGTGTGTGTGTGTGTGTGTGTGTGTGTGTGTATCTGTCCTACTATCCACAGCTAATCTCTCATACTACTGGACCAATTGGCCTATTGCTTTTTGTGTCCACTGCGGACATCTCAGCCCTCCAGCCATTGGACACACAGTTGTCCATCACAGACAACTTCTTCACACACACAGAGGGGAATTTGTGCATCAAGCTAATCTAAAATCTCCTCAGTTGTCTACCACATCTTTGGACACATTTTATGATATTGGTGCACTATGAGTGTAATTGCAGGGTTGCATTTGTGTTTAGTTATTGTTCACACAGAGGACAGGGTAATGTAAAACAACCCTGCAATCAAGTCCAGTTACCAACAGTAGCAAAAAAAAACCCCACTGCTTTTTACCAATTGTGGGAGTTCAGGATACACTGGAAAACCAAGTGGTGTCATGTCATGATTAGTCATATAATCCAGAGGTGCACACAGCTGAACTTCACTACCTTTGCCACAGAATGTGTCTGAATGACTGCTGGTACAGTATACTGCAGCAATATAAGCCAAAATTAACAGATTTTGCTGTGATGTAATTGCTATAACTGGATTAAATGTGTGTAGAAATAACTACATCATGATACAGATGCAAGAAAAATCTGATTAATTTTTGTCAGAACTCAGAACTGTCAGAATCAGATGGTGCAGTAGCTCCACACCTAAGGCAAGACATGCCCAACAATAAGAAAGAAGGTAAAGGACTACATCCAGCCGTGACAAAGGACCGGATTGTGACTTGGAAACCGATGTGTAAGCCGAGCAGTGAGTGTGTCTGTACCTGGGCGTGTCTCTGTGCGTGGTGGTCCCACACAGCCTGCCAGCACGTGTAAAAGCGTGCGGACCACGTGTGAGCCGTGGACGTGTCTGATGAACTCTGCGCTGCTTTCTCTCACCATCTGGCTGAGAGACAACACCTGGGCCTCCAACAACCCACAACCCTCCTCTTCTTCTTCTTCTTCTGTGGTCTGTGATGACTCTAAACATGAATGGATACAAAGAGGACACAGCAGTGAGGTAATCACCTATTTATGTTTGCACCCCATACATACTACCTAAAATGACACATGTAATCTCACCTGGACACCTGGACATCTGTCTGACTGCACTCTCCACCACATGGCCTCCGCACCGATCACAAGACACCGCCTTAAACTCTGACCCCGACTCTCCACCCAGTTCAGCCAGCACCTCGGCCACCTGGTCAGGACTGCACAGTGGGAGCAGCCGCTGCAGAGTGATGCTTCCTGTCCGGTCCATCGCCACCACCGCGGCTTTACCTTTAACCTCTGTGAGGACATTCTGCACAAACATCTCTATGGAAGAAATAGCAGAGATTTTCTTATTTCCTGATAATAAGAAGTGAGCATCAAATATCACAGATCTGGACAGATGGAGGCAGCTTCATCTGCTAGTTTTCTTTCAGTTGAAATGATGCAATAAGGCTGCAATAAGCGGAATTATACGACAAAGCGCGAAAGTATCTGAAATTAACCAGTCAAATGTTCACCTGTCACTTTAAGAAGCGATTTTTGTTTGATGGATTTTAAATTTGACATTGCTGTGTAATTATCCTCCTTATCCTCCTTTCATCCTTCAAACAGTTTTTTTTTTTTTTGCCTGTCTGAAGTCTTTGTTCTGCATATGCATACTTTTAAAAAGCCGATCAGAAGCCTGGTTGTGTGTGTACATGGCAGAGAAATCACATTCTACAGGAGAAACAGACATGGTGGAAAAAACAGACATTTTAATACACAACTGGAGTAACTCGGCTCCTCCATTACATGACATTTAAAAAAAATGGAAATTTTCACTATCTTCTGACATTTCAAGACAAATATATTCAATGATTTATCGATAATGAAAGCAATTGTCAGCTGCAGCCACAGTTATTTTTGATAACAGTGTAGATACTATACCCACGTTTTTACATGACTGGTAAAATATATATAAATATATATTGTTGATAACTTACTTTGATGAACTTCAACATGTTTCTATGTGTTTAAAGAGAATAAGAGAGTCTAAACCTGACTGAAATCAGAGATTCTGATTAAAGTCCATATAAAGAAGTTTCCAAATGTGACCAAAGACTTGATGCCACCTTTTGACACTTGGAATAATATTTGATACTTCTGCTAGGGCACATGCCACCGTGTAAAACAGCGCTGATACCCAGTCCTAGTGAGAAGGGTTTCAACGCAACATCATGTACTTATGCACAACCAAATATCCATTAATTCATTATCCTTAACCGCTTATCTGAACTTGGGTCACAGAGGGCTGGAGCTGAGCACAGCTGTCATTGGGCGAGAGGTTGGATACACCCTGGACAGGACGCCAGTCTGTCAACCATTTATGCTCCCATTTACTCCTATGGACAGTTTGGATTCACCAATCAAGCCTAAGCTGCGTGTTTTGGTCTGGGGTGAACATAAAAATAAGAAAAGAGCAGCAGGCCGGACTCAAACCAATGACCCTCTGACTGTGAGGCACCATTGAAATCAAATGGAATTTACTGTATACTGGCACACTCATTGCTCAACCCTAATATATAAAAAAAAAAGACTATTTTGTTTTCTCTCAGAATACTTTTAGATTGAAATGCCATCTAAAATTAGTGTGAGTTTTCCTTTGCAAATTATCTGTCAGTTATTTTTTATAGATTTATTTTGGTTAAAAATGTGAAATGGAAATAGTGAAAACTTTCAATAACAATTTGCGCTGGCTCAAAAGACACTTTTTGTTTGTTTTGTCCAGCAAATCACCCAGTGATATTTACAGTTATACAATTGAAGAGCAATTATTAAAAGTTACCCAATAATTTTTTGCTTCTTCACAAATCAAAAAGTTATAACAACACTATATTATATTTCTGCCAGATTTTACAATGTTATGATACAATAATCCTTCTCACCTCTCTCCTCATTATCTTCAAAGCCTTCACTGAGTCTTTCCCCAACTCTGCGGAAATAACCGACGCTCAGGGCATCCAGACGCTTCCTACCACCGTTTTCCTGCCCCCCTTCTCCCTTCTCGCCTCCCCTCTTTTTCCTCTCTCCTCCTCCTCCATCTTCACCAGGGTGCCTTCTCTTCTTTCCTGCCCCCGTCTGTGGCTTCCTCTCTTCTGTTTTGGCCAACATAACTTGGCCCTTACAAAAACAGGCTTAAAGTAGAGTGTCTTGGTGTTGTTCGAGAGGAGGCTTTGTTTGGTCTTATGGCTGAAACAGGAAAAAGATGAGGGAAAACATGAAGTAATCATTAGAAGATCAAGTCCATATCCTCCTGATTCATTTAACAATAGGATTTTATCAACATAAGTTTAAATTTCAGACTAATGTTCTACAGTGTTGGGCTCTGATTCAAATAAAAGCATTTAAAATATACATTTTATTGCTCTATCTGTATATTATGTTAAAATAACACATTAAAACATGCAGGCACACACTTTAATGGGAACTAAATATAAATGAACACCACATCAATGAAATGATAATATGATAATGAAATACACAGTATGTCAGAAAACACGTTATCCATATATTTTAGTAGATAGGTAAGACCATATATGTATGTTTTGAGTGAGCGTTAACATTTCTAGTAATGGTGGTATTAAGTGCAGTGGAGGGCAACGTAAGAAATTATATGTCAACATCGTAATCAAACCCACATCAATTCAGAATTTATTTTGAGATACTAACGGATCGGCCAATGTGATAAGTCACGTTTACGAGGTCAATATCGGTGCTGATACGCGGTAGCAACTTTAATGAACTTATTCTGGGAAAAGAGTTTGTCTCAAAGATGAACTCTTTCTCTCTCTCTCTCTCTCTCTCTCTCTCTCTCTCTCAATATCTATATGTATATACATAAGACTGGCTGAGGACCCGTCCCTGCTAACTCCCTGCACGAGAACTGACACAAACTATCTCGATGTTTTCAAGTGGATGTTTTAACACGGTGTTTACGGACTTTTAAATTGGATATTAGGTTACTTGATGCAAAATATGAAGCGAGATAACACGGTAACGAACACGTTTAGAAAATCTAGTTAAACTCACGTGTGGGATATGTAGATGTACCAGTGGTCTGTTGTGGACGCGTAGTGATGACGTTGTGGTAGCGTAGTGGAGGGCGGCGCGTTCTGACTTGCCCTTTTCCTTTCTTTCTTTCTTTCTTTCTTTCTTTCTTTCTTTCTTTCTTTCTTTCTTTCTTTTTTGGGATTCCAAAATAAATAATACACATAAATACAATAAATATATTTTTTATGATTTAATTAATCATAGTTATCTACTTAAGAATCAGTTTCCCATATCACCAACACACCCTTTCCCCATGCTTCAGATAGAAAGATACTACCTTAACATTCTCTTAGGCTGCTATGATATAAGTATACATAATTTTGAAAATAAGTTGTAATCATAATAAAATAATATAATACTTATATTTCCATCAGGTTGCTTGACTGAACTCTGAGCACATATTAATATGTGGTGGTTATTTGATGCTGCTTAAAAACAGCCCATGCAGCTGTACTGTCCTTTCCTATAACCATCTGGGCAGAACGAGCTCTCCTTCCTTGTGACCTTGCTTAGAGTATTGATGCAAGTGACAATCAATAGAGATATCGGTCCATAAGGGTTGGAGGAAGTACTTCAATCTTGTTCCCAAGTAAAAATAGCAACACAGTGGTGTAAGAATACTCTGTTAAAAGTCAAAACTTCACTTAAGTATCTACATCAAAATACTGTTATAAGTAAATACAGTGAAGTAGAAGTATAAAATTGCCTGCTTTTGTGTGCATGGTGATTTCATGTAATTAATCTGTAATTCACTACTGCAGACTTGCATGCAATTAAGTTATTAACAGAGAATCATGAAAAGACATGCCAAAATGAATGTTTTATGCAATATGAAAAGACCATGTCATAAAGTACAGTGTGCTCTCGTTGTTACCACCAGAGGGCAGCATGGTTACTTCCTGGTGGAAGGCTTCAGTCATCAGCTCAACCTTAAACTTTCCTGTGGGTGGTGGTGACGACCAGAGGTGTGGAAGTGAGCCTAAGGCATGTGACTCAGTGGAAAAAAGACCTTCAACTCAACTTTGATATGAGTTTTGGAATCAGCCTTTAGATGAATAATTATAAAATGACAACAGGGTTTCCCATACATGCCAAAGAAATGTATAGGGAAAAAGGTGGTTATAGAGTATAGAACAAAGAGCTTGTATTCGCTCCCTTATGCGAAAAACATATTTAATTTTATGTCTTAGATCTCATGATCTCATAAATAAATTAATTAAACAATCAGCTCAAATAATATTAAATAAATAAATAATGGAAAAAAACTAATTAAACAATATACTTTTCTCATATACTGAATGATGGTTTGTGTCTGTTCTTTGATGTTTCTAAAAATACATTATGATTGCACATACAATTAAGACACAACTAAAGTTCAGCACTTTTGACCCATGACTTGCTGTTAGCTTGAGAAATAATGGCATCACTGCCCCCTTTGTCACATAGTGACAGCATTATTTTTTCTCTGACATGTAAATGACCCCTGGCTACAGGCTTTGTTTGGGTGTGTAGTTAAGTGAATCAGAGGTGAGGCAAGTTAGATGTTGTCATTTCTGATTGGAATGGAAACAAATGTAATTACCACAGAAGCAGAACAAAGTGCCATATCCAATATGCTGAAGGTAAAACACTCACACTTTACAAAGTTCTCTCATCAGGCATATTGTGAAAATTAATTGTGAGATCTTCACTGACTATATAGAAGGAGATGTCGCTAAAGGGAAGAAGATTATTGTGACATTTGTGTTTTAAGATAGCCCCATTGTTCTAGGGCCGAAAATGTCACTCTTCTCCTTGGTGTGTCGCAGATAGGAGTTTGTCTAGTGGCATAGTGTAAAAAAGGACTAAGTATGTGTAGGGAAGAGGTTGGGGTGAATGGATGAGCATACCTCTTTAAACCCAAACCATTATCCTTTCTTAAAACTCAACAGGTTAACCATGTGCTTAAAAAATTTAAACAACATTACTAAGACCTGAAAAAAACAAAACAAAACAAAACAGGGTTAGGCTTACAAAATGCTAGTTCTGGACATGATTTCCAACAACAGGCAAACAATGGTGTCCTTGTTGAAATTCATGTTTTTGTTTGGGCATTTAACATGTGGTTTGGGTTGTACAAAAAGCTGCAGTTTCTGTGAATTAAGGCTACAGAACCACTGACCTAGTTTTAGGGCAAAAACTCCTCCTAAGGGGGTAGAAGAGACAGTTTAAACTGGAAATAAATGTTTTGCTGGAAGTGACAGCAAAACAGTTCCCATTACTCTCTGCTGTATTGTATTTGGTGTTAATTAATATGTTAGCAATTTTAAAATGAAACGTAGTGTAAACATTATCCCTTCCAATCATCAGCATAACACAGTAAATATGCTAGCAAACCGATGTTATTTAGCTCAAAGAACGCTGTGCCAAAAATAGCCTCTCAGAGCTGCAAGCATGGCTGTGGACTCAGCTTTTACAAAGTTGAATACTGATTTCCAGACGGAGCTACAACATAACATCAGCAAGAAAATCACAATGCGGTGCACAGATTATGTTTATGGAGAAAGCAATAGGTTGTGAGGTTTAAAAAATATGGAAAATCATTAAAAGGGATTCAATTCTGGTCTGCTAGAAGTACAGTGAATTTCTGGCATGATCGAACCTCCTTCCCAGGTGGGGAAGGAAGGGAAGTCTTCAGAGGTCAAAAGTCCAACAACAATGTAGTATCAACATCTTATTTGTAAGACCAACAGGTTCGGCTACAAGGTTTGGTCTTACAAATAAGTTGGTCTATGTGCTACAATGTTGCTTGAGTTTTGACCTCTTTGAATTCTGGTCTGCTCTTTATAAATTATTCAATATTTGCAGGGAAAGGACATAGTCTCTATCTGAAATGCGCTCACAAAACACCAAGCTTAAAGAAAGTGAACCTGCATGCTCAGGATCTGTTTTAATGGCGGCAGCAGGGGCTTTAAAGCGGGGAGGCAGAGCAACAGATAAATCATTTGTTCAACAACAGAGCTCCTGTTGGCTTTGTGTGTTTTTGTGTTCTTCTCCAGAGCAACGGCAACGCATGAATCAGCCCCTGCACAGCAAACTGTGAATGAACACTGCAATTGATTAAGAATTGCACAGACTTACGCAGACACATTTCATCACACCATTGTAAAACACACACAGTTCTTGATGCCACAGGCTGAACCTCATTATGAATCATACAAATCAGAGAAATGGCAGTCATTTCTGGTGGTAAATACTCCACTCCTGCTCAGTAGGGGAGAGAACAATTGTTTAGAAAAAACAAGATGGAAAACAAAGCAGTATGAATTCTTTAACACGTATGAAAACCATCTTTCCTTTATTAGTCTCTGGTTTGGCTGCCTGCCAAGATGTAATCATTTCAGGGCGAGAGATTACGCTCGTCATAACAGTATCGGAAACTATGTTGCAAATGCTTTCCCCTGTAATATTACAATGGTTAAAGATGCTGGCAACAACATCGCTGTCTTTTTCTGTTTGCAGAGAGTGAAAAAACTGTGGTTGCAGTCATATGAGGCTACAATCAGAGGAACATTAGCTTCGCTCATTTTAAGGTTTAAACATTTAGAGAAGGCTGGCCTGGACAGGCCTCCACAACATCTTTGGTTTAATTCTGTAGCTTGTTTTTTTTTTTTTTATATTTGCTCAAATGCCTTGCAGCAAAAACATGAGATGTTGACCATTTCTAGCTGTTTCTCTTAACTTTTTGTCTTTCATGTTAACTAAAATACTGAAAATCGGAGGACAATTAGCTGTTTTTATCAATAAAAATATTTCCTTTACTGTCTTCTCAACTTAAACCAAAAAACAATTCTTAAAAACATGAGTTATATAGGTATTAACTTTTTTTCCCTCATGTCTTTTATTCTTTATGCTAGGACAGCCTGACTGGACATTGAGTGCTAGAGGCCTGTTAGCTTCGCCTAGCTATAAGACTGGAATGGGGGAGACAGATAGCCTGGCTCTGTCCAACAGTAACAAACAACTGTAGTTAAACAAATTGTTTGTTCAACCCATACAACAATTTTAGTGTAAAACACAAGTTGTGGTTTCATTGAAGATTATGCACTGGACTATTTCTAGCTGCCCATTGCCTCCAGTCTTTATACTAAGGATGTCTATTTCCATTTTAGCTACTTAGCCTGTCTGTCAATTAAATGCTATCAATCTTCTGCAGAGGAAAGTGTTAGCTAGCTCAACTTAAAGAACCAATTGTAAAATCATTCAATCGTAAAATATCGAACAGCTAATTAATTTAAGTATATGTTGCATGTTGTCTGTTTAACTGGTAAAACTGGAGTAAAAACAAAAGCTGTGGTTTCATGACAGGTTCTGGACTATTTGTAATTCCTAGCTGCCCCACCTGGCCTTTTTATGTCCAGCTTGCTGTTTCTGCTTTTAGCTAAGAGTTAGCTTGGCCCTTTGTGAATGACCTATGCTCCCTAAAGAGCAAAAGGGTTTAAGTTAAGTAGCCTGGCTGTCTGTTAGCGTTCAATTAAAGCCTACTGCCTTATTGGTAACTGAACTGTTAAAGATTTAAAACAGAGACAAACTGCTAGAAACTGCATGCACAAAAGAAGCCTGCAACTTTTTTTTTTCTTTTTTTTTTTACATGGTTTTAACAAAATTATAAAGCACATTATTTAGTGCTTCCAATATCTAGCCTATGTTAGGTTAAGCTAATTGTGTAATATAAAGCTATAGGCAACAATCAAACAGGCTGAGAGTTCTAGTGTTTTTATTTGTAACTGATAATGTAGTAGTGTGTTGTGGTTCTATAAGCCTTTCTGATCAGTATAAGTTCAGAAAAGGGCAGAGGAAGTTGGTTATTATTTAACAGAGACACGTCAATACAGTGCATACCAAAAATATTCTCACTGACACTCCTTGACACAGGGCCAGTCCACTGTAGTGTATGTTTGCAGAGCTCATTCTTTGTCCACTTACAATGAACGATAGCAAACGATTCCTTTATTGTATTTTTCACTTATTCAGTGAAAAAATGTATACAACTCAGAGGGCACTTTTCTCCCCAATCTTTATATGTCTCCCACAGTCAGGAAGTTTCCTTTGGCCTGCTGCTGGCTGTTTGGTTTCCCACGTACAGTGTGAGAGCAAGACCCAGTCCCATCTGTTATGCTCAGATACTCAGCGAACCCAAGTCACCTTTATGTTTTCTCTCACGCCCACTGCTCTGCAGAAGCTGCAAATGTTGTCCGTGTCATTTATCACACTGGTGTCAAGCCAACAAGATGAACAATAAGAGCCGTAAATGGTCTGCATTTTTCAAAACACAAATAGTCATGACAAAAAAGTAATATATGGCTCTAAGCTACTATTGTTGAGGGAAAAAATCATTTTTACAAATAATACTGTGGCCAAATATTACATTTTCTTATGAATTACTTCAAAATGAAAGACATTTTATTCAAGATATTTTGACTTACATAATAACATTAACAATGTGTGTCACTTAGGAGCCCCAGTGTGCCAGTCCACCGAGTCAACATACATAACACACAAAGCCTGGACCTGGCACACCTGAAAGCAATTCAGCTATCATTGATATGATTAATTATACCTGTGCTTTCCTTTTATCACATGTCAAAAGTCTGATATTAAAAAGTACCACTGGGTTGCTACGGGACTATTTAAATCCTGACAGCTACTCTTAATGATAGATCCATTTTAAATGACGACGCTATTAAAATAAAAAAGGAAAACATTTCTTTCTTTTTTTTTTAAATATTTGGAATAAATTCAATATAAGTGTGCATCGTGTGTCACATTTTCATTATTTTGGGGGTTGTTGAACTGTTTATTGTTTTGTGAGTGTTTAATGCCACTCTCCTCAGCTCATGGAGAGGATTCCCCTCAACTCTGACCCAGATTTTTTTTTTTAGTTTCACTGCTGTGTGGCTGAAGATAATATAATATTTAATCCAGCACCACCAGAATGAACACCGCTCATCTAGGATTGTCAGACTGCTAAATTTCCTGCCATCCTGTAAAAATACTCTCATTACCAAAACTTTCTTGAGTAATTTTCAAGTAGCACCATCAAATCGGAATTACAATTTATTCACAACGATGAACTGTCATATATGGACATTTTTTTATTTTCCAAAATGTCGTCCATAGGTTTCTGAAGGGCCAAAATGAAGCTAAATGTAGTTTGCTCTGGTTGATGCCATCCTAGCAAAGCCTTCTTCTGATTTCTGGTTAATCCAAAAGTGTGCAAAAAGGTGGAAGGTGATTTATATATAAACGTATCCCTGTACAGTTGACATAGACAGAGAAATCTGCTAAAAAATCTGCTAAAAAAAAACAAAACAAAAAAAAAACATTGTAAGCATGAATATTGCTAATGGAAAGTTCACTTACTGTTGGAGCCAGCCTCAAGTGGCCATTGGGGGAACTGCAGTTTTGGCTCAGTATTACTCTACAGGTTTATGCTTTTCCAATACTTATGATTTTTAACAAATACCTTGAAAACTAGCCAAATGACACCAGCCCATTTAACTAAGATGTTATACACAGTCAAACATATTTGCTAAAGATCGCCATGTTAGCATGTTTACAATAGATAGCATTGAGTTCAGAGCACCTTAATACAGCTGTACGGAGCAGGTATCACGGCCACAGCAGGTTTATGATGTAACCCCTCTGACACTGACTGACAGAGGAAGGCAGGTTTGGATCTGTATCCTCAGTTCATCCTAAAATCATGACCATCACGTACTTGATATGACTTCATTATGATCTCCTGCCAAACCTCAAAATTATGCACTAAGTCATCCTGTCTGCTCTTATTATTTGCCTGCAGGGATATCTGGAGTCTATGAGACATTTGACCTGGAATAAAATTTCATCACATTGTGCTTTGCTGAGTAGATGTTTTGTAGTGTTACCAACAATATACAATCAGAAATACATACTCCTTCCATCTGGTAAAAGATTATTTTCCTGTGATTTGCATGGATTCAGATGGTTCAAAGTTAAGATGAGAGGTCACAATAGGTTTGCCCTCTGAGGTTTCTTTGTAAACTGACCAACAGAGGAGAACTGAAAACACGCAGGGGAAGCTCAATGTGTTTCACAGAGCGAATCCAACAACACTGATAAAGGGGATTTCCTGTGGAGGGGTTGTTCAACCTTGAATTCTCCACATATCCTTGAAACTGTGGTTTTGGTTTGTTCTGGTGGTTACAACTATGCCTTATGTGTGTTTCCTAAACATACACCATTTCACATAAAGTGGCAATAATTGCATGATTCCACCACTTTGTTCTTTTCTTTCTTTCTTTTTTCTCTCCACATTTTAGTCTTTTGACAATAAAGACCGATGGCTTTATGGTAAACTGCAGAGGTAATTTGCATTGACTCATATAATAAAGAGCTGGAGTTTTTACCTCTGACTTATTTCTCTGGTTTGATTTAGTGATCACAACCCCACCGAACAAACATTAAAAACGTATCTTCTTGCACTCTTCTGGCAGTCTGCCTCCACGCCCTTCCTGTGTGAGAGGGCTGAATATTGCGTAACAAACTTTCTCCCCTCAGTCAACTTTATATCTGCGTGTGTGGGTGTGAGTGTGTGAGTGTGTGCTGCTCATCGTGTACACACTACGTGCGCACTTCTTTGACGCAGCGCGCCCTAAACGCGCTCAGAGCAACTGGACCTCCTGGCGGGAGTGGGAAACTTCAGTCCACACTGGGGTGGGGCGGGAGTGGGCTGATCCGCGAAGAAGAGGGGTGTGTGTGTCAGCTTAAAGTACCGTGCACTACATTCCAGCACCGACATATAAGTATTCTGATCCAAGAAAGGACCGGGTGAAGGAAAAAAACAAAGTCTGCAATAGTGTGGCGCTGAGATAATTACTCAAGACGACGAAGAGGATTCATCACTGATCCAGAGAAGATTCAGCACAGATAAAGTAAGATTTCCATCATTCCTATGCCAAGTTTCTTTTCTTCTAAAAGACACGTTAAGCGAAGTGTAAACTCAAAGCGCATGACCTAACGGTTTCTTTTCTGGACGAGAGACAGTGTCTGAGAGTGGAGGTTTAACGGATGATCCTCCACACAGAGGGAGGCTCACGTCCCATACAGACTATAACAAAATATAAAGTGATATAAAAGCTGGTTTTATTAACTTATTTTTAAGTTATTCTTTACATTTATTTGAACTTAAGCGTCCATCATTTTTCGCCTTGAGTGAAGTTAGGCCCTGAACTTGCTAAACATTTGTTGCAACAAAACTCCAGTTATCAGTTTGACTGATTTCCAGTATTTGATAAGGAGACCCTCCCATCCTTCCCATCTCCATGGGAAATGTTTTTTTTTAACCCATTAGTTATATTCTACTGTGTATTTCTACTCTAAATGCACGTACAAACTATTAGGAATGTAAAACAATGAGACTAAAATGATTTAATATGGGTTTTATCCTGTCCATTCCAATGAACCAACAATTTCGATCTAAAAATTAAAATATAGAGTCATTAATGGCTAAATCTCCACAAAAAAATGAGGTTAGTCTTTTTTATGCTGGTTAAAGCCTATTAATTAAATAACTTACTTTTAAGCAGCTACTGGGAACTTTTTTGAGTTTAGTTTCAAAGCAGCTGTGTTTCCATGAGCACCAGATGCTGTTAGAAAACCTCTCATTTCGCTGCAGCAGAGTCTGCCCGTCTGCCCCTTCTCAGTTTTGGTCCTAGTTCCCCTGTGCCTCACACCCCTCCAGTTGGCCCACCAAAACAGTGCGGGCCTCCAGCAGTGTGGTGTCAATGTTGGCTCCCAGCAAGCCTGCAAAGCAACAGGGGAAAGCCTGACCTTGCATCCTTATACCAGAGCCCTGACTGCAGGCTGAAGGCAGCAGTGATGCCAGAGTCTGTCCACGCCAGCCCGGCTGCTGCCCGAGGCCCCATTGGAAGCTGAGCTGGAGGAGGTTCCACAGAACCACAGAAAAAAAAAATGCAGGTAATATAGGGTCATCTATACAACCTGAAATTACAGGAGCAAATTTATCAGTCTGGACGGGGCGTTATCACTGAGCCTCTGAGTAGACCTGCAACCAACCTGAGCTATTAGATGCGAACCACAACCACTTGGATTAATGAAAGCTCTCACGTTGCCCTGCAGATGATTGTATGATTAAATATTTAAATTGTAACAGACCACATAAATTAAAATAGTATTATCTTATTATTTTTATTTCATATTCCATATTTTCCCATTTCCCTTCAAGTGATGTTCAGATCTCTTGTCCATTCCATTGGACATATTTATTTTCTTTGAAAGTCCTTTATATATTGACATGTATGAGTGATATTGAATCTCATGTTTACTTTAAAAACAAATGACTGCTTTAACAATATGAATGAAATTTATTGTCATATGCCATATGAACGGCATACGAAATTCCTATATGACTAATATATTAACATATGCCACACAGGCGGCCATGTTTACAGTAAAAGGGGGAATGGCTCAATAGCAGTCCACTTTAGATGATGTGGATCAATGTGGGGCTCTGAACTGGTTAAACATTTTCCATGTTCAGTAAAGACCACAGTCAATCAGCTGAGGTATTTCATGTCCTCAGCCTTGGTTGGTGGCCAACCAGCTGCAGCTGATTCCCTTTTTCTTCTCTCAGAGATCTTGAAGGATTTGGATTTCAAGCATCTCTTGGTTATTTTGTTTTCTGCATCTGATGATATTCAAGGCTTTTACTTTGCTGTAACATTTTTTAATTTAATCAATTAATTCATTTTACATCATGGGACCAATACAGAAAAACAAGCACAGCCATTTAAACCTGGTGTTGTTGTTTGGAAACAGTGACTTGAATTCGAAGCGCTTATCTCAGGGGCCAGTGGGCATACCAGAGGTGCCAGCATGCCAACACAAACCGACTGAAGAGAAGTGCAGAGGGAGGGAGCACAGCATAATGGAAGAAGTGATACATGTGGTCGTGATAGAGAGGCGTGGGGAGAGAAAAGATGAAGAAGTAACACTTGTTTTCAAGCCTGGCTGCCGGCTGTATTGTAAATCCATTTCAGTTTGTTCATTAAAGTGTGAGGGAAGAGCAAGGCTGCCAAAAATTAGGCTTGTGGAATGGCTTTTTCATGGTTTTAGGGGGTTGAGTGGATGACTCTAATTGGGCAATTTTAGGCCACCTAAGGTGCAGTAGTGAGATAACTTGGCTTTATTAAAGCCTGTGAAGACACAAATTACTGAAAACACCCTAAAAGCCTTTGCTAAGTTGTTACATTTGAAAAAGAATCCGTATTTGCAGTGCAATTTGGCCAATTATAATGGTATCTTGTATTTCATCTCCGCAACCATTGCTCACCAATAAACTGAGTGACACAGTAAATTTAGGTTCCATTGCTCTCTAACCAAAATGTCTTGAATCCTGCTGTGCTTCTACTACTTTCAATATACATGTTGGTTCCCTTTTCTAAAATTAGAAATGGAACGAAAGCAGCACACAGGGGTGAGTGAGCCTGACTTTAGTTGTGGGTTGAGCCCATGATTCAATACACACAGCTGACTCTATCCATTGTGTCCGTCACAATGATTATGAATGTTTTTGCCAAATATTTAGGAATCTGAAGGGAGGGGAATGTCATCTGACCAGCAGATGAACTCAGGAAGTTATGGAGTAGAAAAATCAGAAGTGACCATCATATCAAGGACGTGCAGCTGGTGCACACACACATTCTATACTCACGCTTGGATTCTGAGGGTGTTTGCGAGGCGCCCTCCCTGCCACCTCTTCCTCAGCTGTTGCTTGACCTTTGAACTGTTCCACATAGCTTCACTATCACTGCCTTTTTCTCAAAACCAGCATGTTCAGCCGGTTTGATACGCCTGTCCTGTGCAAATATTTCACAATGAAATCAATAGAAAAGCAGTAGCGCTTTATCACTGACTCTCACTGTTATCTGTACGAAATATCTGCCTTTGATGACCCCTTATGTGGCCTTTTCAGACCCAACATTTTGTGTTATTTTGCAAAGCAGACTGGTACCGTTTAACAAAGTGAACCCTATGAGACGCTGATGTTCATAGCTACTTGATCATTTGCCCTTTCCTGACAAACAATTATCCAACCAGTTACAACTACCATAATTAGCAATGGCACTGTGTTTACTTGATGTTTATAAGCCACAAACGTTAGCTTGCCCAGTGCATCAAGTTTTACCTCCAAAGCATTTTCGCAAACTATATTTCTTATTAGGTTAGAAAGTTAACATTAGAATCATCCTATTACAGTCCTGGAAATGAATTCACATTATTAAAGGCAAGCACGGTAAAGCTACCAATATGAAGCAAGTGCATGATGTCTTCCAGCAACTTTCGGAGCTAGTGCAAGTGACTTGCATGAGAAAAGCGTTGGCAAACTGGGCTCTGTCCGACAATTCAGTAACCCAAGCAGCAACTTGTTACTTGTGATGGCATTACATTTCTAAAGAATCCCTGTTTTACCATTGTTTCTGTAGAACATATAGGTTTGGCCTCTGGCTTTCACATTATTTCGAGCAAGTTGCAATGCCAAACACTCCATAAATCTTGTTTTGAAATTAGTTAGCTAGAAACATTTAATAAGAAATCAGCAAGAGACAGTTTGCCTTAATTAGCTAGTTAGCTATAGCTGCTGAAATTTGCTAATGATAGATGTCATTTCAGCAGAAAAAAATCAAAGCTTGGTTAGAAAAATGGATTTTGTTTCTGCAAACCTCTGTGTGAAACTACCCTAAAATGTATATATTTTCTCTTTTTATTGTAAATACAATAGGTGTCATGCTAGCATGGACCATTTGCAAGCGAGCAGCTGGAGGGCTATATCTCCTATAACTTATAACGATGCATTTCTCCTGACTGTGCCCATTACTGCATCTCATTACACTTTATGGGGGTTTTACAAAGCTAATAAAACTAAGGCACTTTAATGCTATAGGTAATATATGTTTATATTTACCACAACAGCTCTATTGCTTAAATGTTAATATGGAGAAGCTGCAGATGTTGAGGAGTGGAAAGGAGGGGGTGAGAGGGAATGTCCTTCTCCCTCTAACTTTAATTCCAGTAAACACTTTTTATTTTAACTTTTCTATGTTGACTTTTGGAGTATGTGAAACAAATTTTTTTCAGCAGATGGGCAGGAAGGACAGGCTTATCTTCACTGTGACAAATGATCTAATTCCGTTGGGATTATTACCGCTCTGTATGAGGGTGTGGATGTGACAGTGTGATAAATGTTCATATGATCTACAGTACTGGACACCTACATCCATATGTCCACTCACATAGACATACACACAAACTGAATTTTTCGGCAACAGCTGGGGTGAGGCAGATGGAATCCAGCTGCTTGTACGAGGTATGTTCGGTTTCTCAGGGAGTGCAGAATGCTTTGAGAGAGCCTGACTGCTGAGGAGATTGCAAGTCTGGAATGTGGTAATTGTGGGAAAAAAGTAAAAGTAAAAGTGCTGTTTTGCTGTTTCATGATGGGGAGATAAAATAAAAGAACTGGAGGAATGTTTTCATCAGACTGTAGAAGTACAAATTCTTTGCGGGATTAAATGTATTCAAGCACACTGCTAATGACCTCTATATTTTGGACACTATCTTTCCGTCTTCTGTACCCACAGTGTAGTTGACTTTTGTCTATTTGTCGCAAATTGGTTTGATTTGTCTTTCTGTAAGAGCTCTGCTTTCACCCCAACACACTCAAGATGAATGGAATTTTGTCTGTGGCACTAACAACCACAAAAGAAAACCATTAAAACTTAAACAAAAACACCTTGTCAGAAACAATAAACCCATTACTCTTTATAACCACAGCACCACAGTCAGCAGTTTTCTTCTGATGACTGTTTCCTTTGTAGAGTTCTAATAAAAGTTCCTAAAGTGAGCTCTGGGGATTACCAAGAAGAAAATATTTTAATCTTGGACAAATGAAACCCATACCACTGGGATGAATTGACAGATCAGATACCAAAACCTTATAGCTTCCCAAAATGTGCTTGTTTGGTTGTCTTTTGTTTTTCAGTAAGTTTTGCTTTGAAACCATGCCAACCACTAACCGCCCTTAGCTTTGAAGAGCCATTGTTAAGCACAGTGTGGTGGCTCCAGCCAGACTCCCTCCAAATCCTGGCTTATCCAAAAATGGATAAAACAGGTGGGGTGTGGGTGGCACCTAGCAAACAGCTAGCCACCCAGATGCTAGGGAAAGCACTCACATGTCAGTCAAAGTTGTCACACCCATGTGCATAATGCGCCAGCTTTGTTAGATAAATTGTCTATTTCAATGTTATTTTTCAGAGGTTTTTGTACAGTGTTAATGACTAACTCGGTATGAATGCAATTTTATTCCTGAAACTGAAAGAGCATTTTTGTAATATGTCTCCCAGAATGCCAGGTGAGCGGTTAGCGGTTAGAGGCACATCAGAGGTTGGGCGTTTCCCTGGAGCAGCCCCACCCACCAGGGTGGAGCTGACCATTCACAAAGATGGGGAGAAGAAACAGGAGGAGGGAGGCTGTCGCCGCTGGTTCAGGAAGATGTGCCCATGCTGCTGTAAGCGGCAAAACAGCACCTCCTATGATGTTACGGATAAAGTGGAATATGTTAAACCCGCAGTCCCTGAAGCGCTTGTAAAGCCAAAGCCTGAGAATGGAGAGGCAAAGGAAATGGAAGGTAACTTCACTGACTTTTACTGTAAATTACGGTATGAAATTGTAAGGATAAAGATGAAATTTAAACACATACATACATACATTTCATGTAAGATCTTTCTTTCACAGAAGTAAAGTTGTCAGTGTGTTCTGTGGACCTGCTGAGTTCCAAAACGGGTCAGAATAGACAGGAGCACCACACCGACTTGTATCAGGGGGACGAGTTGATCATCCGAAGAGGACAGACCTTCCAGGTGGAAATGGAGCTCAACAGGCCTTTTAATGCTGACAATGACAAGCTGCATCTGGACCTGAGAACAGGTATGAAAGGAGAGACAGTCTCTATACATGGTTCATCATACCTTATAAGAGAATGTATTATTTATTTGAAAAAGAAAATAATCAATGTGATCATAAGCAGTGGCAGAAGAGAGTGAGCTTTGGCTACACTATAGTTAAAGTTAATGCCATAGTTGGGTATTAGGGCAGTTCATGGTTTGGCGGGTATATCAAAAAATATTATAGTGGCTTGCTTCAATGGCCTTAAAACTCAGAAAATGAAACAATAAGAAAAGAACAACCATACAGCAAAATAATAAGACAATACCTCCAAATAGAAGCTAAAGGGCTTCTCCATCAATTTCGTATTGCACTTTTCACTCCCAATTTGTCACATATGGATGCTTTGTCAGAAACCCATGGCATCAATTTTTGTCTTCCAGAGAAAGTCAGTAGACAGTATAAAAAGCAAGACAGTCTTCGTAGGGAGGCAGTAAGAGTGGATGGAATCAGAGGAACATAACCCAGACAAGTATTTATGTTGGCAACAAGTCTTCATAATAATGACCATTTTTGTAACTTTTTGAAATGGACGCTTCATTGCAGTTTTAAACACGTGATTGTCATGAGCCAATGAAGCACAGGAAACTGCAATTTTTTATAACAAGTTTGCTTTGTAAAGAACAGACAGCACAAAACGCAAACAACTTGTCATGTAAAAATTAACAAATTCATTGATGGACAATTTGAATATAATCTGTGTTTTAATGGGAATTGTTGGACAAGTCATGGGTGCATTTCTGCAAAATAGTGTGGAGCAGTAGATTATTGTATATGTATGTAAAGCGGAGGTACATTTGCT
>JAOWBC010000115.1:19621951-19632252 GCA_028566105.1 Hypoplectrus providencianus
CAGGAAGTCCTGTGAAAAATGTCGAATAATAGGACTGGGAACTGTTGTAAAGCCACAGAAGGAATCATACATTATACTTGTATAATAACACAGCTTCCAGTATTTGAGTATTAATATCCATGATAAATAAACCGATCCTAATTCAGTGTGTTGAATTGGTGAGGTGCCCACTGTGGCCAGTAATTGCTACAAGCCCATGTAAAAAGCAGAGAAGCAGAAGACTGCCTTAAAACAAAGTATGGGAAATGTGGTCACAATTCCATGCATAGCCAACACATTTAAATGGAGCAGCAGTTAAACCGTAGCGGCACTGCAAGCTTTGGATTCCAACCACCACCCCACAGTGTTTACGGCTTCCAGACCGCAGGACACCGGACACCTCGCTCTGGTATTTAAAGAGCTCATACTATAATGCTCCAGTACACTCTTGGGAATAAATGGTCATTACATCACCGCAGAGAAGGAGGTGATTTGCTGTTGCTGCTGTTTAGATATTGACATTGGGAGAATGAATGAGAAACAAAATTGACTCTCTTAACCTGTGAGCCATCCACATTTGAAAAACTCCCATTACCTGTGATTTCACAGACACATTTGCTGTGAATGGTTCTAAGTGCTGCACTGAAAGCAGTGCTTTGTGTTATTGTTGCACCGAAAGCTGTTATTTTGTTAAACTAGGCTGCTGGTAAAAGATTTCAAGACAATTTTCAATAAAGGTGAGGTCCATCTAGGAGAAAAGAGTGTTTTATTGATTTCCTTTTGAAAGTATACATGGAGGTAGAGAGGAAGTCCAGACTGAGGTTGGATGAAGAACAATAGCTTCTTGATAAACTCCATGTTCGCTTCAGTAAATGGCATCTGAATCCCAGCATGGTGCCACAGAGCAAATAGCTGAGAGGCAAGCATCCAATAAGCCATACTCAGTCTCATGAATTAGGAGGAACTTTGGCTCAAAGTAGAATGTTTTCTTAAAGATTGTACTTAATTGTTTCAATGGCTTGTTACACGAAATGGATTCCAAGCTGCAGGGATTTGTGTGTAAATACAGTGTGGGAGGTTTTCCAAAGCCAGAATTTTGTTTACACAGACAAACTATGCACAGCTGGGTGAAAGGCTGTAGTTCATACTGTATGTGGTTTACAGTTTGCTATAGCTGAGACCTCCACTGTGGGAACAGACTTGCAATTACTGTGACTTGAATAATAAAATTTACTCCATTCTCAGCTACATATTACAATGAAGCCCTTCTACTGCCACAACTGCTATCTGACTTTATTTAATCCAATTTTTCAACTTCACATGAAAAAACAAGAAACTAGTGTCTCAATTTGACGATACAGACTAAGAGACAGAGCTTTTATGCTTTAATTTTTATTCAATGCAAGTTAGTTGTAGAGTTGTACAGTTACCCTTCGTCTTAACATTTTGGTATTTAAATGTAATTAATTTCACATCATTACCATCAAATCAGGCATAGCAAATATTATGCTAGGCCTTCCATTGAGTTGAAGTACTGAATTGAGGCTGTTTTGGAGAGAACTGCAAGGAATTTGGTGGCTAATCAAGACCTTGTGATAAGACTGTAAACCAGAATACAAAGACGGTAGTCATGGCGTAGTCTTTTGCCATTTAAGTTTTACTGATTCTTGCTTGATTTTGTGTAAATGCAGTCTTTGCCTTTTATATGAGAAGCTATGGTGACACTGTTAACTTAGCAAAAAGACTAGGAGCACAAGCTAACAGTTAGCCTGACTTTGCTCCGAAAATTCACTCTTGCATTTCCACTTGTAGATAAAACCTTAAAACTAGGAAGCTTTAGGTGCTGGTTGGCCAGCTGTTTTTACATTGCATTCATGAATTGCTTTGCTCAGCATAAACAAAGTAATACACAGGCCTTTTGTTCATGGAGCTTCAATATATCTTCTTTTATTGGAGCATTTTGGTACAACATAACTCAAATATAAACCTTTGTGTTGTAGGTCCCCTGCCCATGGTATCCAAAGGCACCCATGTCATCATCCCACTTGTGGATCACCTGGAGGATGAGCGCTGGGAGGCCAAGATAGTAGAGCAGAACGGCAACAAGATCAAGCTGTCCGTCAACTCGCCAGCCAGCGCTGTGATAGGCCTGTATGGGCTCACAGTGACAACTAAGTCCTTAAAGGGCGAGGCAGCAGCTACTCACAACTCCAGCAAGAACATCGTCATGCTCTTCAACCCTTGGTGTGAAGGTAAGATTGGCAGTGGGAGTGAACAGGGGCAGTGGGTTTACACAGATCCAGAGCAGGAATGTGCAAGAGGGAGAGGAAAGAAAAAAAAGTCATAGGTGATAAGAGGAGAAAGATGTAGAAAAAAAGACAGACAGTTACATAACATGTCTAGAAGGATTTATTATTGTGAGGTTTGAGGCAAAAAATGTTCAAAAAGTCAATATTTTTACTGCACAAGGACTGTCTGATACGGCCCAATTACCAGAAAGTGTTCCCAGAACATAGCTGCTGTAAAATGAAAAGCCTCAGCATTCTGATAGCACGTACTGGCACAATTTGTGTTTTAATCTGTGAGAGGAGTCCTGATATAATGTAACACATGGATGAGAGAGGCCAGCTCAAACCATGAGTATGTTGCTGTCCATCAAAAAGCAACAGCTTGACCCTGAGTGGAACTATGAGGGTTGTATAACTCCTTTGGCTATGATTCAGTACAGCTGGCACACTTGGTTATGCCACTTAAGCACAATGTTGAACTAAGCTCGTGACCAAACAGTATGTGTGTAAGATGAAACAGGGCTCCAGTGGCCTAGTTTCAGCCTTTTTTATCCTTTGCTTCTAATTCACATTTCAGTGAGTTTATCAGTAAGATCACATTTTCTGTTTTTTTTTTTGTTGTTGTTTTTTTTTATCTTCTTGAACACATTTGGCTAGTTTGGACAGTGCTGACACATTATCACTAGAGAGCAAAGTCTGAAAAGTGCAGTCATTGTCCAAGTGCCTGAAGCCTGCATTCTTTCCAGTGGCCAACAGGTGGAGGATGGTGTAGGTGGACTACAGTTTTTAAGCTTAAAGTTTCGCATTGTGGCTGCTGCCCCCACTTTTTTTTTATTCTTCCCATTCCGGACATTTAAAACAATGCAGGTTTAGAGCACTTCTGCATCGTCCTAGGTTTTGAGAATAGAAAGTCTCCTTTTATAGAAGTCCATGAGAAAAAAGTGACTCTTCTTCTATCATGTTTTATTACCTCAATAAACATTTTAACACTGAGTTTATGGTCTCAATCCCCAGTTTGAAGTTTTTTTTTTCAATACAGCTTTGTGTTCATTTTTGGAAATTATGGATGTATTTGGTGGAAAAATAGAAAGCAACAGCATGAGTGCGGATGATGATTACCACCTTTTGATAAGACTGTCGAGTTCGCTATAAGTAGGTTTAAATTGCTTAATTGGTTTACTTTCATAATTGTTGACAAAAAAGGCTAAATTCTTATTGTTTTTAATTTATGCACACTTACTTTTCTCTAATTCAGTTAATAAAGCCGTAGGAAATCAGGGCTATTGTTCATTCTGAGTGTAGTTTGTTGAGCACTGCAAACTTTGCCCACAGGATATTTGACATCAAGAAATATATTTGCAACACAGCAAAACAAAAAACTGTGGGCCTGGATTTGATAAAAAAAGACGCTCTGTCTTTCATTACGGGGTGGCTGCTTTTGGCAGTAAGCCCAATCGCCTCTCCCCTCTTTCAATCTCTTCTACCCAAGACCAATCTCTCCCTCATGCTCATAAAATTCAAAATCCTACAATTACTGTATAAAAACGCCATGGGGCGAGCTCACAGTAATCCTGCAGCTGGTGACAACCTGTCCTCTCCCTCGCTTTTACTGCCTCCATGTGTATTTCCTGCTTTTATAAGCCTCTCCCACCCAGTCCTGCTCCCTTCTTGCTATCTGATGACCCGGTCCTCACTTCATTGCTCTGTTTTCTGACCTCCTCCTCCTTCATATCCTCCCGTGTGTGTGTGCCTGTTTCTCCATACATTGCAGAAATATTCAGTGAGAAGAAGTGAAAAACATAATTATCACAGCTGCCAGATGCTGTCAGCCTCTACTCTCTCCTGTTAAATCTCAAGACACTCTGTTACGCTCCGCTCTCCCCCATTCCCTCCCCCCTCTCCCTCCCAAGCATAACTTCCCTTCTTTCTCTTGCTCGTCCCTCATGACTTTGTTAAACCTCTTCCTTCCACTTGATTTTTCTCATGTCCATCTTAAATTCACTGATATTTTTTCTGCGTTCTTCCCACCTCCCACTGCTAATCATGACGGCAACAGCGAGAGATAAAAGCCCTGGAAAAACAAAGAAACGGATTTGTGAAGTGTATGTCAGAGGTTCACACCCAAGTCTGAGGGGGTGATGTAACCCAAAATAGACCCATAAATGAACGTGGGCCCCACTGCAAGGTCTGTGGAGTCATTGTGTTTCTTAACCATTTCCTGGCCTTGGGGATTCTTTCACATAATTTGTGAAAAGAAATCACATTCCACACTGGTTGGGTCACTGAAGAGGTGATTCAAGCCTGAAATCTGGGCAAGTTTCACAAAAAGGGAGGAAGTCAAAATCTTAGTCCAGTTTGTAATCATTGAAACGAATCTCTCAGTTCTACAAAAACAAATGTTTATATTTGCATTTCCTGACAAGGATTCACCTAAGTTCTGTATAAAAGTGAGGAGAAACAGCTTGGGATGAAAAACTGTACTCTCACTGCTGTATTGTCTGTAATAAAATTCCAGATTGCTACATTATAATGTTGTCATGTCTTCACAGAGGACACTGTGTTTTTGGATGATGAAGATGAGAGAAACGAGTATGTTCTGAACGACACTGGGAGGCTTTACTATGGCACAGAGAAACAAATAGGTGCCCGCACATGGAACTTTGGACAGGTACGGAGTATCACTCACACGCAGGGTTTTGAATGATCATTACATTACTACTTGTTGCACTCAACCCATCAGTCCCTGCTGCAAAAGTATATCTTAAAAACAGGGACACAAATGTACAGCTGGCACTGGATTTTTTATTTAACATACTAAAATATGAGAAAAGATTGCATTACCACTACTACTAATAATAATCATAATGTCCATTTGGTGCAATAGTGTATGCTTCCAGTAGCAGGTTTTCCAGTCCTTCCCAAAATTCTTCGTGCAGATTAATATGGTTGGATAGCAACGATGTGATGTACTAAACAATGGACTGCTCTTCATAAATGATGATGGAATGCCATAATTAACCCAATAATTACCCAATTATTTCACCCATCAATGACATTATTGAAATTCCTATTTGAATGAACGTCTTTGCTTTGCTGATGACAGTCTTTTTTTTCGTTGCTGTAGTTTCATGAAGGAATCCTGGAAGCATGTCTGTATATCCTGGAGAAGAGTGACATGCCTCCATCTGGCAGAGGGGATTCTGTCAATGTGGTTAGAGTCATATCGGCCATGGTGAGTTAGAATTTATATTAACATCCCGCTATCTCCGGATATTAGAAATACTGAGGTCATGATCCTGAGTGCCCCAGTGCACTGCATATTTCATTTATTCAGTTAACCTTTCGATTGTATTTCTGTAAAATTCTGTTTGCCAACATTAAATTGTTTGAAACCCTGCCAACCATGAAATTATGTTTGGAAAACGCTAAAAGTTGTGTTTTTGGCCCAGAAGTTGTAATGTTTAAATATATTGATTATAATAATTCTGCCAAATGCTTTCTGGCTTACTTCGATTAAATTTTCCCACTGTTCATCCGGCTCCCCAGTGGAGAAACAGCTGAATGAATGTGTGGAACTTACTTGCTGAAGGCCAGCAGATGAATATCAACTCAAAACTGGGAAGATTGATTGACAACAAACAAGACAAGACATGAATATCTAATAGTTTGGCTAAAGTTCTCTGTCAGCCATAAACATTGAATCAGAAGTTGCTCTACTTCCTTTCCCATTTCAGCCCACATTTTGACAATAATTAGAGGCTACATACACTCTATGGTGTATTACCCCCCTATACTGATTTGAACATAGCCGCAAAGGCATCAAATAAACAAGAGACATCTATATGAAATCCCCTTCACATGTTTTTAATCACAGATTGCAGATGTCCTCAGATTGTAAATGAGAAACGACCCAGGGACAATGTGTCTTTATAGGCAGCAATATCCTTTCTCAGTCATTTGTAACTGACTGTGTCACCATCTGTTTTTCAGATAAACGCTCAGGATGACTTTGGGGTTCTGGTGGGGAACTGGTCCGGGGATTACTCTGATGGGGTCTCTCCTGCGGCATGGAGCAGCAGCGTTGAGATCCTGAGGAAGTACCATTCCTCCAATGGGACGCCTGTGTCGTATGGACAGTGTTGGGTCTTCTCTGGGATTACTACCACAGGCGAGTATGAGGAAAAACAAAATACAGAGAGCATGCTATGCACGGTGGCGCAGTGGTTCGCACTCATGCCTTACAGCAAGAGTGATTGGTGCCGAGGGTCGCATGTTCGAATCCCGGGCGGCCGGGCACTTCTGTATGGAGTTTGCAGGTTCTCCCTGTGGGTGCGTGGGTTTACTCCGGGTACTCCGGTTTCCTCCCACAGTCCAAAAACCTGCATGTTAGGTGAATTGGCGATTCTAAATTGACCGTAGGTGTGACTGTGTGCGTGAATGTATTTCTCTGCCCTGCGATAGGCTGTCCTGGGTGTACCCCGCCTCTGGCCCGATGCCGGCTGAGATAGGCACAGCCTACCTGGATGAAGCGGTTCAGACAATGAATGAATAAATCCTTTTGTCAAATACATACAGTAAAAATGTGGTGTGTTGAGCGGTGTTGAGTTACCGAGTTAGCTAATGGGGAAAGCTATTTTGTAGTGTTGGTAATTGCGTGGCCTGCACATATGTTGGAAGAATGCACTATGAATGCATAGGGTTGGATTTTTACATGTGTGTGTTTGTGTGTGTGTGTGTGTGTCTAACGAGCCAAGAGATCATGAGAAGGGCTTCCTGTCTACCCGGCCATTTTCATTATCTCTCACTGCTCGGTAACAGAATACTTAATTCATTGTGAGTACATACGGGTCCCTCACATGGTAGTTAGCTGACCCTAGCACCTGCAAGCCATAGTATATATATATATATAGGCTACTAAGTATATATAAGCATATAAATACCTTGCTTTGGCATTCCTGTCATACCACCTAGTCTTGTCTTGTCACGTGTTACTTTTAGTGAGGATAATAGAATTCCATGCAGCCATGCAAATACCATCACAGTAGAAATGTCTGAAGTTATTATACTCAAGACTTAGCATCTGGCAACATAATTCATCTATTGAATGACCTCGTAAATGGAGTTTTAATCAATCTATCTCTCTGTCTTGCGTTTACAGTGTTGCGGTGTCTTGGCATACCTGCCCGCAGCGTGACCAACTTCCAGTCTGCTCATGATACTGATGTGTCCCTCACCACAGATGTGTATTTTGATGAGGACATGGAGCCGATCGACTACCTCAATAGTGACTCTGTGTGGTATGTGTAACTTTACATGGCAAGGACACCATGCAGGGAAAATTGCGTGCTGCTAAATCCATACCTATGGAATGTGTCATATATTTAGATCTGCTCCGAAAGCAGTCCCCTCTAACTTGAAACCTTAGAGACGTCATGCTTGTTCAATAATTTGCAACTCCTCACTGGTGGCAGAAGCCAATATGGTGCCCCTCTGCTATCCAGCACTACAGTATCCTTAAAATGCCCCTATAGAATGATGCATGCCATTTCTTGTTCCTCCCTAGCAAAAGTATTCCAGGCACTTGTTGCAGCAGTGTAGCTAAAAGTAGCCAGGCTAGCCAGCTTCATTTGTATCAATACTGCATGTTACATTTAGTATTAATAGAGAAGATTAAATATGCAGCAACTGTTTTAGTAAGTTATACAGCCAAATATCAGCGCTTTAGGCTAAGTATGTTTCTAAATGTTGAGATAAAGCATTTTCACAGTAACAGTATCTTTTGTCATTGTGTAATATGGATCAATCACAAGAGATCCAGTACTATATACTATGCCTTGCAAAATGAATAGTTAACATTAGCTTGCTAGCAGTTAACTTCTCTCTGGAGAGGAGAAGTTAAGTACAGGATCCTAAAATAATCATTAACTCGCTCATTTTCAATGTTTATATCTAGCTATTATCAAGCTAATTTCTGATGACTTGACTTCTGATGTTTTACTTCACTTTTGCTGAACCTGTGCGTACATTCATAAAACTACAGTCTAATCTGAAAGGAAGAGGCCTCCAAAATGTATGCTATGTAATATTTGACAGATTTGTGTGAAATATATACTTGAATTGTTTACACCTAGTTCCATCTAACTTTGTAATAGCTTTTTTTTTAATTTTACATTTTTTCTAAAAACACATTTTTTCAAAATGCCAAATGATTACTTTACATTGGACCTCAAATGAACAGACTTGAATCCCATGTAGGAACTTCCATGTATGGAATGACTGCTGGATGGCCAGACCAGACCTGCCTCCCGGTAACGGGGGCTGGCAGGCTGTTGACTCCACTCCCCAGGAAACAAGCCAAGGCACCTTCCGCTGCGGCCCTGCCTCTGTCAACGCTATCCGCTCCGGCCAGGTCTACCTCAAACACGACACGCCATTTGTCTTTGCTGAGGTGAGTCCTAGAATTTGGCAAGTCGACCTTGTCCTCAACATTTCTTTAGGTTCATTTTGCTGCATGACCAAAGGGAGAGAAAGCTGATACAACCAAAGTGTTGGCATTAAAGTGTCTTTGTGGCTGGAATAACATCAAGCATAAATTGTGCAACTTTTGGATTAAAAAGATATAATGTAGTGTTTCTTAGCAGTCACTTTCTCCAGCAGCATAAGTTTGTTTTGAAAGTGGACTACTTATAAATCCCCAATTCTCTGTAGATCAAGAACAGAATTCAGCCATTTTATTCACAGCTACTGATATAAAAGAAATGATAAATTATGGATGAAAATGAACATGCATACTTCGGTGCTTTACTTTACCATGAGTCTGAAACGCAAACTTATGTGTGCCATGTACTTTTCTATCAGGTCAACAGTGATAAAATCTACTGGCAGAGGAACCTGGATGGTACGTTCAGCCAGTTCCACATCGAGAAGAAAGCTGTGGGCCATCACATCAGCACTAAAGCAGTGGGCTCTGAGGAGCGGGCTGACATCACACACCTATACAAACACGAGGAAGGTAATGGAAAAAACATTATTCTTGTCTTATTGCGTTTCTACCCCAGATTGATGTTCCAGAACCAGACATAATGATTTCTACATTTCGTGGAACTATCTTAAAATCTAGTGATTTATTATTTTTTGTATGTATAATTGTGTCATAAATTTCCCTCATCTGGCCCCTCAACTGTTCACCTGCTATTCACAATATTAAAATATTTTTCTCTGATTTATTGAAAGGTACAGAAATATGGCACACAGTCTTTCAAACAAACAGACAAAATAAGGTTCACTCACTTTCTCCTCCCTCTCTATCAGGTTCAGAGGAGGAACGCATCGCTGTGGAGACTGCAAGCCGCTATGGCAGCAAGCCAGAGGTCTACTCCAGCCCCATGGCCGAGGATGTTTCAGTGGAAGTGAAGATGGACGGTGAAGGGCCCAGGATGGGTGCTGACGCCCAGCTGAGCATCCTGGTGAAGAACCTGAGCTCGCAGCCTCGTCGAACCACTTTGCACAGCCAGGTCGCTGTCATGTACTACACTGGTGTGCTGAAGGGCACCATCAAGAAGGAGCAGATGCCTGTGGAGCTACTGCCCAATGAAGGTTGGCTTTTCCCTAGGTTTATAAGATGTATAAGCTACATTTTATACTGCAGTAGATCTAATGGCCAATTAATGGAATGTAGAAGAGGTCACTAGCAGTGACAAACTCGCAGGGAATTAATTTATCTTATCTTAGCCTGTCTGGACAAAGACCAAATTGTAAAATGATGGCAGTTTTATAATATGTTAGTAGAATAATAGTAAGTAGTAATATGTATGTGTGCTACTTGCCTTTGAATGTCTTTCAATACAACCAAACACAGATTTAAGGTAACCAAAATGTTGATGTAAATCTTCTTTCATTTCTAACTGAAATGTGAAACTATGAAAGAGTCAAAGACAAAACAAAAGCAAGACCCCCAAAACAGCTCAGCCTATTTAAAAGTCCACACTACCATGTAGCAACCAGTCAATCACAAGCTAGCTCCTAAAGCATGCT
>JAOWBC010000115.1:19638251-19649007 GCA_028566105.1 Hypoplectrus providencianus
AAAGTAATAATTATTTAATGGATTTTTTAAAACAAATATATTACTAGAACATCATTGATACACAGTACTGAGCTGCATCTAAAGTTAATGTTCAGGTTCCTAGCTTTCAGATGGTTTACGCCCCTAATTGATGCCCATTTACACCTCGGCGATGGGATCACAAAAAGGTCCTTTTTCAGTTTAAACACTGTTGCTTCCTGCTGGTTAACCTGGTTAAGTTAAAGTTCAAACCAGATGTCTAATCTTGATTTGAGCAGCAGATTCAGTTGACAACTCATATCAGTACCTGCTATTAACGAGGGTATTGCTAGCAAGATAGTAACTAGCGACACAAGATGTTGTTGTTGACAGCTAATGTAAAGCATTCGAAGGACACATTCACCTTCTACTGAAAGTGTGTAGGTAGTGAAATATACAAACACAAGTAGGACCCTTGGAGACGTTGTGTGTCTCATCTGACCACTTGTGATCTGATTGGCCAGGATGCATTTAAAAACCAAGTGGCATCTATTGTCGGCCTGCTATTTCCCACCAAAGACCACCTGCCCCCCAAGCCTGGAATGTTAATAGGTTGAATTGAATTACAGTTACACTAATTTAAAGCTGGACTCCACATTTTAGGCATTTAATTGAATAATATCTCCCTCATGACTATCCTCTTCCTGTCTACTCACCAGGACTCTGGTGTGGTTCTGGTTCCTGAGCTGGACCACTGTCTCCCCAGACGAGCTGTCCACCCAGGATCGAGATCCATACAGCATGCTGAGGGGCATGGAGGGGGGCAGCTGGTGAACCCTCTGCAGCATGGGCCTCTTGGCCCAGCCCAGAGACTCTGACATGGCCCGGAAACCCACCTCACCACTGGGAGGAGGAGGAGGAGAGGAAATGGGAATGGTTGATGGAGATCATTTGAATTGTGTTAAAGCATTAAAGCATATGGAATGTGGCAAAATATGGGTCTTTCTTTCTTTCTTTCTTTCTTTGATCCCATTACATCTTAAATCAAGCATTCTTTTGTGTCATTCTTCTGTGTGGTTGTAATTGTTATTCAATCGTACTTAATTGTAGTTTGTCATTTTTTCCCTACTAGGTTGAGCCATTTTCTAATGTTTACCCTGTATGACATATGCAGGCTTTTTCCCTGGTTTCCACTGTTAAGTTGTGCTGCTGCAGTGTTTGATGTAATGCATCAAAATTCATTTCTCTACTCTAATCCTGTTAGCATTTAGTTTACTGAAAATGTAGATGTTTGTGTATTTTTCATTTCAAAAACAGTAAATATGATAAGGACTGATATTAGTTAAAAGATTTGACTCACTGAAGCCGGAAAATCCTTTTAATATAGAAATGTATGTTTTTCTGACATAGACGGTTTTGCCCTCTAGTTAACAAGAGGAAACTTTTAAAGCAGCACACAAGGGTTAAAAATGTGATTAAGTGATGCATGTGTTACCTTGGGGTTTGAGCATTGCAGTGGTAGATGTACTGCGTCATCGTGTCATCATCAAACAGATCTTCAAATTTCCTTTTGAAATCAGGACGGAATCTGTTCACCAAGCCCGGACCTGATTCAATGACACACTGTAAGATGGGGGGAAAGAGTATAAAGAAGCTCAGCACACAGCTGGATTACCAACAACATGTCTTACCCCATGGGCCCGCTGCTCTGATGACAGCCAGAGGGTTGAAAAGGGAAACCACTGCTGCAACAGCTTTCACCCAGCGTGGAATTGGCGGCCTCTTCACCACCTCTGCACCCTGAGCCTGATCCTCTTGGTTCTGTGTCTGAGGTCGCTCTGGGAAACCCCAGGGGTCCACCAGGATTAGATGTGACACTCTGCAAGAGGACAGCAGAATACATAATCACTTGTAATTTGCCATTGGTTTATGCACAACACAAGACGGTGTGCATTGCCGTCTTGGTAGATAATGCAGACAGGAGGCGCCAAAGCTTAGAAATTTCTAATCGAATATACAGCATCTATAGCATAAAAAAATCAATATGTGTTAAAGTGTATGCAATATTTAGTATTTTCTTTTAACTTAAGCTGTCCATTTATAGGCACCAGACTCCTATAAAAAACTGCAGTTTTACATTGCAGCACACAGGTGTTGCTAACATACTGCTGCCTCGATTGGTTACATTGTTGGTGCTATTGTGTGACTTTGGTGAATCTGAAAAAAAAAAAAAAAAAACTAAATCAGTCATCAACACAAACAAACTAACCAATCAGGCTGTAATAGACCAGCAACACGTGTTCTGAACGGTAAAATCACCGTTTTTCTCAAGGGAGTCTGGTGCATAGATAACGGCCTAATGGCTAACTCTGTGATGGCAAAGTAATGCAATGACATAACTGGAACTATAGTGTTCACTAAAAAGTCCAACTGATTTTTCAAGTGGATAAAATATATTTTGCTGGTAAATGATAATGATGATAATCAGTGACTATGGATATATAAATCATACAACCCTACTTTTAAAAGTATCTCCTATTCCTTTAGTTTTTGAGTAAAACCACGACATCAATGCTATCTGCAGTGCTGTGTCCCTCATTATCTGATATTTTCCATGATACCCAATAAGTATTTTTACCTAGTAGGGTACTGGATGGCATAGGAGGTAGCCAGGTACCCCCCCAGACTGTGTCCCAGAAGAATCATGTTCTCCAGGCCCACAGACTGCCTCCACTGCTCGATAGAGTTGACAAACTGCTCCTCGGCCTTGGCAGCGTCTGAGGGGAACGGAGGCCGGGAGCTCCTGCCGAAGCCCAGGAGGTCAAACGCATAGACAGGCCGGGATCGACTCAGGGCGTCTATGTTCCTGATCCACAGGCCCACCCCTCCTCCAAAGCCATGGACCATCACCAAGGGAGTCTTTGGGACTAGAGGAAAAAGAGGAGTTGTATTGTGGGTATGGCAGCACTGTGGAACTTCAGCACCCACTTCCTGATAAACAATCAGACGGAGGAGGGTGGTACCTTGTTCTGCAGGTTTCCGCACGGCCTTGTTGGTGAGGGTCAGAGTCCATATTCGATCCTGATTCGGCAGAGTCACAAACCGAGCCCAGAGGTCATTCTGAATACCTGTTGAGACCAGTCAGAAAGTGGTGATGAACAGCACTCCCTCTGTGAAGTTCTAAAGCTGGTGCCCTATTACAGAAGCTCACAGATATTTCATAGAGATAGCAGTTTAAAGACAAAATTATATGTGTTCCTTGAGGTGTTATCTTCTGTCAGTGTATATCAAATAATCTTACAAGCAAGAATTTTGGACTCTGTAGTCTTCAAGAGAGACATGGAGGTTGGACGCCAGGAAGGCCACCAGCTCCAGACTGAAGTAGACCTAACAGGAGAACACAAAAGCAAAGAATGAAAGACAGTCGATAGTACTAGAATTATGCAACACATGCTGAATGTACAACACTTCTGGTGAGAGTCCAAGTTCGTGTTATCGCTGTTTGCATTGAGCAAACACACCCAGGAGTGTCGGGTTTCACAGCCATCTTGCTGCCAATCAAAGTAACAGTGAGCAGTGATGGAGTACTCAATATTTATCATGATTACCTCCAACCATAGATCATGAGACAGATTTTTGTTTTTTTGTTTTTGTGACTTTTTGTGTTCATTCTGTGTCCCTTTGTAGTCGTGTGTATCACGTTGCATTTTATGTTTCCTCATTGTTGTCTTGTGTCTCTTTGTGGAAATTTTGCATCTCATTGAGTTAAATTTGACTCCTTGTAGTTGGTTTGTGTGTCTTTATAGCCATTTTATGTCCCTTTGTAGTCGTTTGAAATACAGATGAGGTTGTTTTGTTTCTCTGTAATGTAATTTTGAGTCTATTTCTATTCTTGCTGTTTATGTCTCTTTGTAGTCATTTTACATCAGTTTGTTGTTGTTTGTATCACTTTGAGATCATTTTGTGTCTATTTGTAGTTGTGTCCCTTTGAAAGGAGTATGTGTCTCTGTTTGAGTGATATTTTGTAAGTGAAAGCCAGGGAGCCCTGCACACTTTGGGGACCTGGGGCCTCTACCCATTAAGTAATCCATCCATGGTGGTGACCCCTTAAATGAAGCCATCACTTACATTTCAAGCAGTTCATTGTGTTATGCAAACATTTCATTAACAAAATAAGTTACAATTAACCTATTTTCCAGGACAATAGATGGGGAAGCTGAGCTGAGGGGGATCACCCCCCACTTCCTCTCTGATTGGAAGCAGAAAAGGCTAGTCTCTCAGTCTCCTCCTACACCATCAACACAATAGGTACAGTCTAGCCCTTTAACCGTTTAGCAATCAACATGCAATTCAAATTTGCTGAGTCACCCTGACAACTTGAACACCATGCAGTGTCTCTCACAGCTGCTGTTTTCTTCATTGAATTTGATTTTGTAAAGACCTGTTTAACAAGCGCGGCAAATCAAGATAATCACATTTAATCATGTCAAAACTGTGAGATCCAGGTTCCTCATACCACACCTAATATCATTGAATAAAGGATTCTTTTAGTTATGATCAGACAGTGATCGAAGCACTGGGAAAAAATGTAAACTGACGTTATTATTCATTTGCATCTATTCCTTACACTAACAATAATTATATATTGGTATACGGTCAGGTTGTAAGTTAAAAAAATGTATAATTTCACAATAAAAAATAACCCACCTACAGAGAAACAAACACCAAAAAGTAAATTAAGAATAACAATAGAATGATAATAATAAATCAAATTGACGGAGATACAATGACACAGCACTTTAGTGGAGAATTGCACTACATATAGCACAATTAATGTGTCGCTTTCCCCTTAAAAACATTTAAACATGTATTTTAAAGTTTAGCTAGCATGTGATGTAATCAGACTAGCATGAGAAGGTGTTTATCAAAGGAGTTACTCACTCTGTCTCACACTCGTTTTGCATCGGAGCTGTGCTTGTAGCCGGGTCCATTAGTTGACATATTCCGTTGGCTACATTCAGTTAAACGAAATTATGTTTGTCAACACGCTTCTCTTTATAGACAAACCGCTCTGTAGGCTAGTTTCTCCTGTTTTGTAACTCGTTCATGCCTTTATCAGCTGACTGAGTACAAAGATGCTCTATAAACAAGATGCGTCAATGGCATGCAAATAATGTGGCACTCTTGCATTGTCAAATTTTGCGAATTTTTTGAGAAAATATCTTGATATTTATATTTCAGCAACATAGTAGGGTTGACTGTTAGTGTCTTCACAAAATGGAATGGAAGGGCCATATTACATAAGAGCTAGACCAGTTTGAAAAGTTCAAATATACGTTTAACTGTAAAATAAGTCATTAAAATTGGCAATCACAGCACTTGCCAAAGTACCACATAAAGAATATTCAAGGGCTTTTGGTATCAATGTTATATTACAATATCCATATAATATAGATATATTGATGTACATGTTTTAGTGAACTAATTTTGAAATTAAAAAATGCTAAAGCAGCCTAACCCTTATTCTGTGAATTACAGTCTGTGGCCCCAAGAAAAAATGGGGCAATCGAAATTACAGTTGACCTAGCCGTATTTATAAAAACTGTCAGAGTAAAACATCTGTCTATATTTTACACCTCTGTGATCTACGGTGGGCGGCACATAACGTCCCTTTAAATCAACCGGCCCTTTGCTCTTCGGCCCGAGCGACTCGGAATGAATTCTTTGTAACACCAGGGCCACTTCCGTTTGACGAGGACACGTCACTTTTTCGAGTCAGGAAGAGGACCTGTGCAAGATTCGTTCATTGACCTCGTTTGTCCACAATAAACGGCAAAAAACATGTCGAATTCAGTAATTTCGGTTATTTCTCGGTTTCTAGAGGAGTACACCACCACGACGCCCAACAAGCTGAAAGTGGTGGATGCATATTTGCTGTATATCTTGTTGACAGGAGCGCTGCAGTTCCTCTACTGTCTGCTCGTTGGCACCTTCCCCTTCAATAGCTTTCTGTCCGGTTTCATATCGTGTGTGGGCGCTTTCATTCTCGCAGGTAAATACTTGTTCGGTTAAATATTGTTTTGTATTGTCAGTTAACTGCACAATATTTTAGTTTCGAAGGCTTCGTTCAATTTTTGGGCTTCTGGCCCATCAGTAAACGTGTTCTGTCATAAGTAAGCTAACCATGCTAATATTCAATGGCTTAGTAATGCGTCAGTATCATACACATATAGTGAATGATCCAATAAAATTGAGCAGCAACAGTTTCAATAAATAGCTAAATCATAATACAACAAACAAATCCCACTCTCATATGGGTATGATGTGCACTAAGTGTGCTTAATAAAGTGCCACTGGGTGTACCATTGTACTTAACAGCAGAACCAGTTGTATTCCCATACAGAAGGATTCCAATCATTGTTAGCCATTCGACTAAACTCTGGTGCATGCACAGACTGCATATACATGCTAATATTATATATTGACTCTACTGAGGGAGAAGCATTAATTTTGAACTCTAGGAAGCTCTTAGGTCCACACTGACAGATGCAGCTCCTAAATTGTTCATTGTTTGTGTTTATTTGGGTAAATAGAGTGCCTGTTTCTAGGAAATAACTAATTCGTTTTTTTGGGAGGTCTGGCTCAGAAAATGTGTGAGTCAACAATCCATTCAGATTTGCCTTCCCTTTTCTGTCTGATGCATTAGGCTATACAACCTAAATATCCACTGCACTGCTTAATTACTACCTTTTGGCCAAATGTCTTCCTCAAGCCAATCAGAGAGAGACAGGTGCTAGAGGGAGTTTCAGACAGAGTTTGAATGCAAGTGTATTAAGACAGCATGACTGATTTATTGTTTGGCAGATTGTTTTGGCCTATTATAAACATGTCAGTATCTATCAGTTTCAACATATGTAGATTGTCCACATTTTTTTTTTTTTTTTGCAGAATATACAGAAAATAGGCAGTAAGGTGTAGGATAACTTTTCTGAAGTTGGTGATGTTGTCAGTGTGAAATTTTATGTACAGTGCAATAAATTTGTTAAATATGCTTTCAGAAACTTAAGAAATCATTTCAGTGCACAATTGACGTAGCAAAGATCTGTTTTTATTCCAGAGCAAACATTTACTACATTAGCTACCATATTTATATACAGTGAATCCTTATTAGTGTATGAAAACAAAAAAAGCCTGAATATATGTATAAACCTGAATATCAACATAATATGTCCCCTTAAAATTAGAGCCACCTGTCTGGCAGTGTAATCATTGGGACAATAGCAGAGCTTAGTTTTTACTTCAAAATCCATCAAAACTGATGCCTTCCCATTTGTATTGTTTCATGTACAAGACAGCCAACTAAAAATACAGCCCAGTTGGAAGTTATGACACAAAACCCAGTTATAGAGGATCAAATGAACAGATAATTGGTATGGCAGTTGACATGGTAAAATTGTGAGCTGGAAATAATTAGATTGTTATTTCATATTGTTTGTTTTCTGACTTCTCAGTGAAATGACTGTCTAAGGAGCCTTCTGAGAACCTTTTCACAAATAACCCAAATTAACTTATGTTTAACATCATTTGACATTATACAGGCAATGTGTGATACAGTCAGCCATCCAGAAATTATAACTGACAAACAGAGCTTAAATAACAACTAAAACGATACAGATGAAATACTGATAAATACTGATAACCCTTTGATTGACCAATATCTGCTGTTAATGTCAGTAAACCGATGCATCCATTTGACTAAAAAATAATGATAAATACTGTAAGTGTAAAGAGTGTTGGTTTTGGGTCTGAATCCTCTGTGTATTCTCCTTCTTTCTCAGTGTGTCTTCGTATCCAGATCAACCCACAGAACAAAGGAGACTTCCTGTCCATCTCCCCAGAGCGAGCCTTCGCTGACTTCCTGTTCGCTCACACCGTCCTCCACCTGGTTGTGATGAATTTCATTGGTTGAAATGGACGTGCCGCCGACTCCACTCTCCTCTCACCTCACAAACGGTGTTTATTTCACACATGCTTCCATTATTTTTTATTTTTATAAGTTAGATTCCCAAATCCCATCATCTGTCACAAATGGAGTTTTCATTTTTTAAAAATCACTGATGCTTGAAAACATCATTCATCTTATTGTATTCTGCATTCAGTTTTCCTTCCTGCTGTACACTCCACGCTGCTCATAGTGTGACATTTCTGTCACATTGCTGTTGTTGAAGCGCTCCACGTTTGATTGATTACTCCCATATCAAGTTGCAGCACCTTTGTGCGGGCGGCGGTGGCTCAGGAGGCAAAAAGGGTTACGCTTTAATCACAAAGTTGGCGGTTCAAATTCTATAAGTCCTTGAGCGGGACTGTGAGGCACGTGTTGTTCCTGACAGGCAGCCAGCTCCTCACATCGGTGTATGAATGTGTGTGTGTACGAATAAATGAGAGGCAGTTAGTAAAGAGTTTTGTCCGGCGGGCTAGAAGAGCAGTCCGTTTTGGAGCGCAGTAATCAATTATACCTGAACATTCTCAAACACTGACGACATATTGTGTTGTTTGAAATAGTTTTATAACAGCCTGGTCAAGGCCTTGAACACCAATTAGAGGGATTTTTGTGTGCCTAGTACTGCTAGTATCTCATGAGAAAATCTCTTTTGAAAATATGTTTGTAGTGTCTCTCAATGGACAATGATTTTGAGCTTTTATTAACTCCAACAGTGATTATGTGGGCTTTTACAGAGACATACACACTACTGTATCGCTTTATGCTTGTAAAACGAGAAGAATACTTCTGTCCTTTGGGTGCTCTCAGTCACATTAACCATTGTTGCCAGTTCATCACTTGATCCTCAGTGGAACAGCTCCAGATAGTCCATGTGATAATATCGACTGCAGTCTTGCTTCTCCGGGGAGATCCACATGATTACCACATATTGCTTTTGCTTTGCTAGAAAACAGTGTTATTGGATTTTTAGACTCGGAAAGGGCATACTGTATTCTCTCGCTCCTCATTTGCTTCTAAATAACTGCTACCTCAATGTCACTAACCCAACCACTTCTTTTTCTTCTTCCCTATAGATCAGAACAAGAAGTTCTCCAAAGTTCCCTTCAAGACATGATGCTACGTCTGCTTTGTCCCAACATCATCACCGAATTAGTTACATCTCTTCCCACATGACGCAGTAAAAATTTCTTATAGATCCTGATGGATTTTGTGCATTTTTTTATATTCAATTTGTAATGCATTCCCTTTTGCACTGAGAAGAAATAAAAACTCAGATGGTGACCTTGAAAAAAGTGAAGCTCTTTTTGTATGAGATGTGATTTGTTTTTAACAGTATATGTATAACATTCTTTAGATGAGTGTGGACAGGAAAATGCTTCAGTGTGAGATTCTGGATGTCCAGATGCATCGACAGAACATCTGACTCTCCTGATATATCTGCCGGTTGGCAAATTAGATTCACTGATGTTTATCTGATGTGTCACAGCGTTTAGCTATGGCTTCCTGAGAATAAACTGCTGACAGAATAACCATCCAAGTAACAATGTTAGCTTAGAGGAACAAAACAACTGATTTATGTTAAGATTACAGGTAGTTTGCATATATTTGTGTAAGACAAAATATCCACTTTTCTTGAATACAGATTGCATATTTGATCCACAATCTAAGTCACATCAGCACTTTAAAGCTTATTTACAATCCTTTAAGTATCATTATAATCACTGTGTGATGTATTCATTAGTTCCATCTGTCAAAGCTGCATGTAGGTGGGATCAGGTACATCTTACACAAACAATGTTATTCTATATTTAAGTTTTTTGTTGTTTGTTTTTATAATTATCTGAAACAAAACCTGACAGGTTGAGATGAGACCACACAGAACTCAACATGAGGTGGTTAACAGGAAAGTGAGCAAATAATTATTTATAGGGTTAATAAAGGGGTTTTATAAACACCTAAAGCTCATTTAGGTGCAGGTAAGTGTTTTTTCTGGGTCTGTTTTCTGTGATTGTCTATGAGTCTAAAGGAGCAACAGGAGGAAGTGAAAAAAATGCTTAGAAATAAAATGGACAAATACAGTTTTCCTGAGCACAGGGAATTCATATCCCGTGTTCCATAGATTACATAGATTTTGTTTAATCTTTAACTATATTTTTTATTTATATTTTTTATCTTCCCAACCATACCAGCATTATTGTTCCTGTTGTGTGAGGGAGTAGCTCACATCCCTTTCTGCCCCATAGGCATTTTTTTAAAAACACTTATTAAAAAATGAAACAGAAAATGACATGAAGTCAGCAGGAGCAAATTGAAAAAGTCATGAAAGACTGGAAGGTTAGAATACAGCCCCGGTGAAATGTGGCAGAGAGCATAACTTTAGGTTCCTCTGCACAGTTGGGTTAATGCAGTTCACTTATGTTTTATCTGTTATTAAATGTTTTCCCTGCAGAAAGGGGGGGACTAAATAAAAATCACTCTGGGCTATCTGCCAAATTCTTACTTTAAACATTGGTATCAGAGAAGAATTTCACAATTGGTACATCCCTATTTTGTACAACAAACATAGCAAATATTGTTAAGTCCATATGCTATTAGAAGTCCTTCAAATGAAAAACAAGTCAGACACGTTATCCCCTTGATCCCACTTTATTAGACTGGTCTCTATAGTCTTAGTGATTTACTTTAAATTAGGATTAAGATTCCCTTATTAGTCTAACAATGGGAAAATTCCATCCCATTTAACCATCCTTTTTGACACACATTTGAGAACACACCTTGAGGGAGCAGTGGTGGGGC
>JAOWBC010000115.1:19676039-19695767 GCA_028566105.1 Hypoplectrus providencianus
AAAAAGTCTAAAATATCCAGTAGTAAAAAGTAATAAAAAGTAATAATTCATTGCTGTTTGTTGCAGTTGCTTGTGTGTAGCAGTTCTAGCTACCGGTAAAAACAAATATATACTAATTCTGTTTTCTTGTTGGAGAGAGAGACTTTGTACATGTTTAGGTTAATTGCAGAATATTCAGTGTGTTGTATTATATTCTGTCAATCATTTTGCTTTCCACCTTCAACTCATCACTGCTGTTTCTGTGTGTTTCTATCTGGAGTCCTAAATGCTTGCAGATCACAAGTTTCCACAAAACAAAAGACGTGTGACATCTGTGGTCATGCACAGAGCATCAAATACCAACACACCGTCTGAGAAGAGCTTTAAGATGATTATGTTTTAAAACGGGCATTACAAACGTTGTGTCCTCAGTCTATGTTACCTTGCCCTTATATGAGGAAACAACGGAGGATTGTTAGAGAGGAGACATTCTTTTGATGTGACATGCCCTTCAGTTGTGTTCCTTACTGAGCCTTTGTGAAATAGCCATGACATTTAATACTGCTGGTCGGACACAAACTGGAATAGCAGTCATTTTAAAAGAATATTGACAGGGCTTTGAGTGAGAATCAATACAGTTCTAGGTCTTGGTATAAAGCATAGAGCGGCTGTTTCAAAACACATTTCCAGTTGCAATGTCCTATTTTAGTGCAGGAGTAGCTCCCAAGCACAGCTGATAGCACAGTCCTTGGCAGCAGAGGGAAAAATGAAGAGTTGATGAACCATAGACCTCTCAGACTGACCTCTACACAGTTACTGAAAAAGCCACAGTCTATTAAAACACATCCTTAAGACTCACCTGCTTCATGTCAGGGCTGAATAAGAAGACAGAGAAACACAATGTCTTTCAGAGGACAGTTTATCAGAACAGCTCTGCTAAAGTGGGGGGTTGGGCTTGTAAGGAAAGGAACTCTGAATCTTTTAAAATACATTTTATTATGTAGAAACCGAAGACAAAATGTACAATATTCACATTGTTACATACTGATGTTAATGGAATTAACTCCACAGAAAGATTTCATTTCAGACAACAGAAATGTTAATTTCTCGTTCTAGTGCTCCAACAAATTAGCAGGAAAAACACGACATGTTGACATCAAGGATGCTATGGTGGAACAGTAAAAAAAAAGCAAAAAACAAAAAAACACTTGGCATTCCACTCAAAGTGAACCTCTACCTGAACAAATCCACCCACCCACGCCCACTCACACATATGCGTAATGACAATGCAGTTTCAGTACGAGGATCTGCTTGGGTCTAATTCTAATGGTAACAGGGTCCACAGAACATCTGTACTTCACAGTGAAAATTAGCTTCATTATATTTACACAAAACACTGACAGAACACACAAAAAGAGAAACAACAGAAAAGAAGTCCAAAATAAAACTCACTGTTTTAAGTTGTAGGTTAGTTGCCACTGTGTGCTGAACAGTCTCAGCCTCTTTTGCCAGGATTTAGTCATACAAACCGTTAGCCACTGATAATTATCTTTAAAGGGATGATTTGGGGATGGAAAGGTATTTTATTTTCCCTAATCTTTACCCATTTTATAATGTCATACAATCAATCAGATGAGGGTCTCTGAGAGGCTGATTGTGATTCTGGTTTCCCAAGCAACCATTAACTGACACTCTCCCCACTATCGAAGCCCACATAATAATCTGATGCTTCAAATCATTGCACCAAGGTGATTTCCTTTAATGTCTTTAATTAAGTCTATCAACATTGTTTTATTATAGAACACAATTAAAGCCCCTTAACAGTGGATCTCGTAGGCAACCTGTGATCCAAAGAGGAGACTCTGGCTCAGGAAGAGCTCCTCAGGGTCTGTTGTTAGGGGTCCTTCTCCTCCGTCTGCTGGGTTTCTGCGGAGACCCATACCCCCTGATCTGGTCAGTGTTTGCACCATTTCGTGGTCCAGAAGAGCCTCTTTCATACCTTTCTGTTGGACAAACCCGCTCATCATTGGACACCTGGACGATGTGGACCCCAGGACAGGCTTGGTTCTGTTGAGTACGTACATCTCGTGGCCATGGTCGTCACGGTACTCCTCCAGCTGTGCGAAGGTGGTTGGTCCGTCAGAGTAGTCGTTCACATAGAGGATGCTCTCCTCTTTGCTGGTGCAGTAGGAGCCACCTTCTTCTTTGCGGTACTGCTGATGGCGAGTGTAGATCATGATCAAGAGGAGAACAGCAGTGAGTGCAAGCAAGGAGATGCCGACAGCGATAGCGGTCTGCGTAGCAGGGCCAAGAGCATAGAAGTCCATGCTGTCTTGTTCATAGAGCAGCTCCTGACTGACATCCAGAACCTCTGGCTGATAGAAGGAGTTGGACGAGGAGGAAACAAAGGAGTGCATGTTCAAACGAGGCCAGAACTGTGAGGAATATGAAGAAGATGACATGTTGACAGCTAGATGAAAAGTAACTCTGGCTATACCACCAGGGTTCCAGGCTTCACACTCGTAGCGCCCAGCGTGTGCTACAGTGACGTTGCTGAGGAACAGCATGCCGCTGCCCATGTCTGGGTCAAAGCTATCCCTCTCTCCGCCTTCCTCAGTCCCACGCACAAGTCCCTGGAGTCCCCCAACACCTCCAACCTTGATCCCTCCACTGCTGGGCAAGGCTGTGACCACTCCTCCAGCTCCAGGCCGGAAGAGTTCACCATTGGGGCCCAGCTCTTGAACTAAACCTCTAGGTGACAACTGGGCCTTGCCATGGGAAGCTTTTTTCCAGGTCACTTGAGGTTGAGGGTACCCTGAGGCCTGGCAGGAGACTCGGAGACTCTCGCCTAGTCGCACAGTCAGGTGGCTCGGCTCGAGCTGCACCACGGGAGGGATGCAGACCAGGCTGTTGGGAGCCACCTCCACCAGGCTGAGGTGGGAGAGGCGTGGCGGTTCAGAGCACATCAATCGACGCTGCTCCGCAGAGCTCAACAGACGCTGTCCGTCCTCACTGATCCAGGTTCTTAGCCAGCCGAGAGCACAATCACAGCGCCATGGGTTTTCTGGGGGGGAGGAATGGAAGATGGCAAGGTAAACTAAGTGTATGGCTTTGTCAACTGCTGTTTCCAGTTACAAGAAGGAATTTTAACATGCAACTGTTAATCCAGTGAAGCAGAAAATCCCTCAGAATAAAGTCTTCAATCTGTTTGTGAAAAGGCAATCATGTGACGACAATGATATGCAAAATTCAGATGGAGGGCAGAAAGTGATAAACCATTACTGTGTAATTTGGAAACAGAGGACAGCTAGGACCTGAAAGAAGGAATTAAAACTCAAATTGGATGTGAGCCACACAAAATAAAAAAAAAATTAAAAATAGAAAAACCTTTTTCACAACTGAGCTGTTTTTTTGGAGGTGGAGGTGATGGCCATTTATAACTACCTTGTCCTGGAACCAAACTATTATTGAATGACTGCTACATTGTTTTGGCTTGATGAGTCATATGCAAAGATGCTATTCCATGAGGACTTGGCATACTCCATCTGCTTATGAAGGCCATCTGATAAACAAGCTGCTAAATGTAACTGGAGTTGGGATTCTTTTACAAGGTTTTAGCCTTTAACCCTAAGATTTGAGCCAACAAAGAACATATCTGAAATACCCCCGATAGTTTACCTGCAGTAAACTATCGGGGGTATGGAAAGCTCAAGAAGGGCTGCTAAACTGGTGAGGTGAGATTGTTTGGTGAAGACATTTGTTTTGCTTATGATAATTTGAACTTTGTTTGATCTCTTTTGGTACCCATTGAAGGACTAATTGCCCTGGATAGCAGGTCCCTTTTGTACACAGTGTTCCCTCAATTTACTCTTTAAATTGTGTCTTTGAGGGATTTTTTTTCTCATTAAAGGCTTACAGTTGGATGAAATCCTTTGATATGTAAAACATGTTTAAGGGCACTTAATTTTCATTGACATAAGCCTGCAGGTCGTGGCTTTAGCAGAGCATTTTCCTGCAGTGTCAGTTCTTGAAATTTGTAGTATGGAAGCACTTTCACAGCACTTTAAATTAAATGCAATCTTGGAGGATTTTGTCATATTACAGTGAGACAGCTGTCCTCGCTCTGCCTACCTGTCACACGGAGCACCTGCAGGCTCACAAGCGGTTTGAGGGACGAGGCTCCCAGTGTGCGGAGGTGATTTCTGCTGAGGTCCAGCAGAGCCAGAGATGACAAGCCCGACAGAGCCTGCTCTGCCAGCAGCTCTATGCTGTTTTCCTGCAGGTGGAGTTCCTGCAAACGCTGCAGATGGCAGAAACACATAAAGCAGTGAATGGAAAATGTTAGAGGAGGAAAAGAAATGTCAAGTATAAAGACAGGATGACTCAATTCAACCTCACTCTGTACTGTGTCACTGTATAATAGTAGGGATTAGCTTGACATGTTGTCATGAATTGGATTCATACTTGCAGGCGTTATTCTATATAATCCATAAAAAGGCATCCCATATTAAAATAGCTTTAGCTTTGCTGGCAAAAGCTAAGCTTTTTTCACTTTACTAAAAAGGATTAGGGTTAAGGTTTTTGGCAGGCTTAAAACAAAATGAGCACTAAACATTGCTGTGCATCCATTCTAAGAATGTTCCTAACAACATTACCCCTGACATTTGAACAAAACCTTAAACTAAGAATGGTCAGATATCGTTCAGAGCAGTCTGAATTAAGCACTAGTAAGTTAAACATTTCAACTATGCTTATATTAAACTGGAAGTGTAAATAACATTTCTAAATAACCAAATCTAATTATAAATGTCTCCATGTCTCCATTTTGTTTCCCGGCGTTTAGTGTTATACATGATGAAACCCAAGACAATGTAAGTCACTCAAAGGATTGGACTCTGGTTTTGAGGCTCCAGTTTTGCATTCTGGTGATTTCCATCTTGGTTTTTTGCAGCCAGTGCATGCACAGAATGGATCTGTAGAAAGCTCTGCTTTCAGCTAACTCTAGTCTGCTTCTAAAAGTGGAATATCAGCAGGGACTATGGTCTGAGAAGAGTCACTGTTTTGCATATACACTTGGTATCTTAGCATACAAGTTTTTATTTGAGTTGGCTGATGTTACCATGTTTTTTGATTGACAGCATGCTTAGTCACTAGTTCAAGTCTAGTTATTGTGCGCTGCTGGCCAATCAATTCGAATAGTGGAGAGAATCACAGTGACTGCCTGACCCAGCAATTTCACAAAGAGGAGGTGGTGGCAGAGTTAAGACAACATCAGTCAATGTAAACAATAAAATAACAACTTTAATATTTGAATAATACGTTTAACTAAAGTATTGCTGGTGTTAACCATCAAGGTTAGCAGCGTTTAATCGAATAAACACATACATCCCTCATACATTTATTCCTTTATATTAGCTCTCCAACCTGCAGTCCCCTGAAGGTGTAGTCCTGCACTCGAGTGATCTGGTTCCCTGCGAGGTACAGGATCCGGAGGTGCTCCAGACCCCGAAACATGTCTGGGGTGACCAGGTGGATGAGGTTGCCATTGAGGGCCAACTCCAGCAGCTGCCTCTGGCTGAGAAATGCCCCAGGCTCAAGGGCTGAGATGCTATTATTCTGAAGGTAGAGGTAATGGAGGCTGCCAAGACGAGTCAGGTCCTGAAGACGGATCTGCACTATAGCATTGTCCTGGAGGAAGATGGTCTGCAGAGGAGGCAGGGTAAATGAAATTAGTAGAGCGATCACAAATTAATTACATTAGAGACACAGAGGAGGGGATGTGATGTTTCGTTTTGTTCAAGAAAGTGAGCATGCCCTGTTGCTGTGTCGTGCTCACTGAGTAGAAAATGTATTAACCATGAGGACCGATTACATTAACAACAGAGCCACTGTTAGAGCTATCTGCACACACAGAGCTCGGCAGAGTTCTGGATATATGTTAATGTAGGCAAGACAAATACAGTGAAATGAACTAGTTCAGAGCCATGATAATAATGAAGCTGACAATGTGCAGCATTTTCTCTTTTTTGTGGTTCAGTTCTTTGCCAACTGCTGCAGAAATCACAGACCTTGTCAGCAAACAAAAAATGTTTGAGTGATTGGAGCTACACAGCAGTGTGTGCTGGACCCACAATGCATGGCTGTCTGCTTGATTTCTAAAGTGCATTCACTGGTGATGTGTTCAAAGAAGCAAACAGGGGCCACGAGGTGAGGCATGATCGACGAGATAGACCTGCTGATTGAGGTTAATGGAACAATTTATGCAGGACATGCTTGCCATTAATATTCATGAGCTGCAGTAATGTTGGGGGGCCTGAACCCAGAAGGAAAAGATGGTGTAATGTTAAACATCTTCTCAACAGATGATCAGAGGGTGTGTGAGAGTCACTTTCTAAGGAAGAATGAATAATTACACAGCCAACAGCGCAGCCCCTCCCTCAGGCTTACATCAAAGAGGGTCACAGCGAATTGATTAACCACAATCATTTCAGGGTAATAAGAATGGATCAGAGAGGGAGTCAACTGATACAAAACCACTGATGCGAGAGAGGGAAGGGAGGGGGGGTTGGCTGCAATGCACTGGAAGGTAGGGCCCTAAGTTATTGTCGATTGGCCAACTGACCTCGGTAACAGAAGAGACCCCTTGTGGGATTTCTTTGATCCCCAGAGATCCACACTCCACAGTTAGGCTGTAGCAGCGACAACCGGAGGGACATCCCATAGACGGCTGAGGGATGATGACCACGATAATTAGGACGAGTCTGGAGAACTGCAAGTGGTCCATGGTGGTTTTACAGTCGACCCTCAGAGACGAAACCTAGAGAGAGAAGGCAGTGGAAGAGACCATCAATCATTCAACTCAGTTATAACTGCAAGTCTTTTTCTTTCATGCATGGATGGATTACTGAATGGGCCTGCGGGGCAAAAGCCTGGAGGCCCAGAGTTTTAGCACAACCCCCTGGCCTTCACTGACAAACTGCCACTCAAAGAGATATTCACCATACAGGAGGAGGCACGATATGACCACAAAGACACACAAAACGACAACAAAGAGCAACAAAACAACTACAGAGAGACACAAAATGATGGCAAATACAATGCAACCACAACATGACTCAAAATCACTACAAAGAGATGCAAACCAGCTGCAATGAGTCTTACAACAAGTCTAAAACACAACCTCAAAGAGACACAAAATGACAACAAAGAGACAAAGTGACTACAAATAGACACAAAATGACAACAAAGAGAGACGAAGAAGTACAAAGGAAAAGTAAAAAAGACTACAAAAAGGGCAACATAAAAAAGTTACTACAAAAAGATAAGATGTGTGCCTTTGTTGTTGTTTTGAGACACAGAGTGACCAAAATTACACACACAAAAAAGACTACAAAAGAAGTAAAACAAATCACAGACACAAACAGCTAAAAAAAGACCTCAAAGAGACGCAAAAAGCCACATCATGTTTGATTTAGACCACAAAAGGTAAAACAACTCTAAAGCCTGGTTGTCTCGCTCTGAGGTGGTGGGGCCTTTTCCATGATGTGCCCATGGGCCCATTGTCTCGTAATCCGCCTGTGCCTTTGCTGTAATGCATTTCATCCGCAAAGTAAAGATTGACAGTAGATGAGGATTTGTTATATATGCAGATGGCTGTGAAATGGCAAGGCAGGACTGATAAAAAAAAACAAAAAAGCACAGGAATATAAGTGTTCCTCCTTATCCCCTACTGTTTTCCATACAACTCTGTCTATTCAGTGGAATTGCAGCAGCTTCTATTATGGGCTTCAATTAATTAAAGATGTGATAAAAGATGTGCAGGTTGCCTCAAGGACCTCTCTCTTGTCTTTTTAATGCATGCGCAAACACACTCACACTCCCTCTATTTCTGTCTCTTTCTTTGTCTTACAAAGACACACACACACATGCGCAAATGTGCAGGAAAGAGGCTCCGTGTTGACCCCTATAATCTCAAAAAGCACATTTACTTTCTCAAAGCAAACCTCAAGTGGCAAGCAGCTCTAATCATCTGATCAAAAAACATCAGCCTCGGCTGCTCACTCCACCTTACAGCAATATCTTCCTTTGATATAAACCCATCACCAAGCAACTCATCCGTATACTTTTTTATTTCTATACAGCCCCGGAAGGGATTTATTGTTCCGCTTGACAGTTCAGGCCGGACATCCAATATCATGCAGCCCAGCCGTGTTTACAATAGTTCATTTGGCAGCAGATTGCATGAAGATACTGCAGGGCTGGAGATAAAATACGTGTTGAAATGTCATGCTGAGCCCGTCTTTGTGCCCTGTGACAGCAGGTAGTATTTATTGTGCTTTGCTGATCCGTCTGTCTCATTCTACAGAATCTTCATCCAGCGGAGACGCAGGCCTCTTATTGATCCAATCCAAAGCCTCACATTGTTATAAAACATTCATGTGAAACCCTGGTCGTGCTTCAATATCCCATTAAGGGCTGTCTGACTTGTGAAATTTCTAGTTTGCTTAAGATTGCAGAATCACCCAGATGGATAATTGATAGCATTTACATCTCGCTCTGAGAATAATTTGGGGATCATCTAGTTTATTAATTATTAGAATGCGCACAGATCTCATTACAGATGAGCGATGAAAGGGTCCTGTGCCTGAAATACACTGTGACTGATAAATATTCAGTTTGCACCGTGTTTGAACTGTTCTGTCAGATTGATATCAAGCGTGTCTCATTTGTAGTGTTATAATCCAGACCAGTAATTTATTGCCTAAGTGCAAAAGCACTAGGATCACTATTTCCGTGTCTGAGAAGTCATTCTCAGTGCAGCCACGCTGCATTATTAAGCAAATGAGCAATGGGCTGGATTTTAATATTGCATGTTTGATTTAGAGCACATTTACTAGGATAGCCAACGAGATTAATACAATGTGACCTACATAAGCTGTTCAATCGTCTTCTCTCAGCAAAAACACAGAGACACTTATTAACAAAAGCATGCCATTTCCTCTGCAGAGCTCTCCAAACAAGCGTGGAGAGAAATTATGTACTTCTATTGTTGGGGAGAGAAAGCAGAAAAAATTGAATCTTGAATGAGGCCTTGGTCTGTCATTGAGCTTTTGTTACTTCGCACAGTGAGATGACTTTTAAAAAGCTTTGACTTGCTTGAGAAGTGTCAGAAGGGAAGCAGAGAGGAAGACACTCGCCTGCCCTCGGCTAAGAATACACACAGAACAGGATGCACAGTCTGATATTTGTTGTTCCAATATGAGCCCAACATCAATGCAAATGCCACCCTGCCGGTGGAGAGAATAGCTTATGCATTTCTCTACTCATTTCATCGTTACGCTGTTTTTTAAAAAAAGGCCCGAGCTGCAATCAAGCCATGCATTCAGTGTACGGATGAGGCTGATGAGATGTGGAGACGAGCATCAACTGTACTTATCAAGGTCTGCAAACACAAAGAAGTCAAAAATAAAACATTCAGGAAGAGGTTGCTTTAAATAATGCTGCCGACTGCAACTCGTCTTACAGTTTGCACTCTACTATTTCAGTTGTTGCCCTAACTGTGCTCGACTCTCATCTTTTGTCATGCTGATGTGGGATTTCAGTGGTAAGAGGTCAATTTGTTCATTTCAGTCTCAGTAATCCTCTGCGGAACATGCGTAATCTGCACAATCAGATGCTTGTTAGCTAAGCCGCTCTCGGCACTGTTGATGTTTTCATAGAGGGGGGCTGCTTTGTTCGCCATAAAAAAACGAGGTCAGCAATATATCTGTATTGGCTGTGTAAAAAATGGGCAAACAGGATGATTAGAGCATAATGTTGTGTACATAGATCAGAGTATTGAAGGAAATGCCTTCCAGGGCAGATGCCAGTCATTAATGTGATAAATGACAGCATGTCCCTATATCGAAAGTGATGTTGCCTTATATGTTACCTGTAGGATGATATATTATCAAATGAATAGTTCCTTTTGATATGAAGATATAGGGTTATAATATTAATGAGTAAATTTGAACATTTATTAACAATACTTATATGATGAATATTTATATGGTATGCATATGTTAACCTTATATTATATATATGTACATAACCAAACAAAAAACATTATATCATAGCATGCAAGTTCACGATGTAAACAAATATCTGAACATTAATTAAAAATGTCTAAAGGGTGATTTTTATAAATGGTATTATATGTTGGTACCTTAAATGTTATATTATTTCATTTCTACATACAAGTTTATGGACACAACACAATAGACTGTATGCCTGTTTTTTTTTTTTCTTTTATATTTACACATATAGTGCCAACATATATTTTTGGGCTAGGGAATGAATGTACATGTACATAATATATATGTTTACAATTTTATGCAAATATCATATCTGTTGACGTATTAGCAAAATCTATATGATGCATTTTACATATATTTTGTAATCATATATCCTAACTATATATATTTAGTTTATTCACACAGGCTTATCAGAACAACAGTCTTATTAAGTTTACATACACAGTTTAATTTCAACATATATTGACAAATGTTGTGACCATTATTTTTTTCTGTATATTTAGGCTGATAAAAACAACACATACAACAAATCTGCATAATTGTACATGGAAAAAAAAGGTTTGTATACCTACTTTATTTATGGAAATAAAGACAAACAGTCCATTTCTGTGTGGAAACGCCAACACAAATGGAGTGAACTGCAGATCACACAAACCTGTTCAGCATTCAGTATCTCCATCCCAACATACATCCACACACTGCGGCTCGGCAAACATTATTTTGCACTGGACTCTACAGCAACTTGGAGTTTGTTTGTTTGGGCATTTCTGAAATTACAATTGTCTCTTTCTTCTTGACACAACGCTTTGTTTTCACACCCCAAACAAATCATCCACTGCTGAACGAACAATCACAGTCTGGCTCGCCAAACATTCACAGCACAGAAAATTCACTGCATAGCGCTGTTCTGATTTCCTGTCCTTTTTTTTTTTTTTAAACGTAGGGTGGGTGTATATGTGTCGGAGGTGCAGTCAGAGTGCTGGAGGCAGAAGCAAAGTTCACATCCCTGCGCTGCCACCGGTGCAGGTCGGCCTCAACCGTTGTTATGGTAACTCTTGTGATGAGGGAAGGTCTGCTCGCCGGCCCTGAAGGCCAGGCACAGTTCCTGTGAGCTGGTGTTAGGCAAACAACTCAACTGAAATAGAAGCTGTCATTTCCTGGGGAAAATTGCTCACAGGATCTTGAGCTATGTGATGACCCCCAGCTAAATCGTAAATTCTGGTTTCGTCCATCTCTTTCTCCAGCTTTAACTTTTCCCTCCTATTCCCTGTTCTCCTCTTTTGTTCTTTCCTCCTTCTATGGTTTCTGAAAGCCTCCATCATTTTCCCTTTTCCCCGTCTCTGACCTCTTTCTTTTCTCATCTCTCGTCCTTCTGCGCTGACTGACAGGTGCTAAATCATTTGTCTCAGAGCATCCTTTTGTCCACAAATAGACTGAGGCCAAGGCGCAGGGAGAACACTGTGGCACTAACCCAACAGTAACACACTGACTTTGAGCGATAGTCTCAAGCTTGTACACACAAAAAACACACACCAAACTCATGTACATGCAGAGCACGCCTACAAAGTAGCACTTGTACACTAGCCACAGACATTCAGGGACACACACTCTGACTGGCGGACACACACATGCTTATGCACTCGCACACCCTGCCGACAACCAGCAGGAGCCATCATCATTCACAGACACAAGTCAGATACAAACCGGCAGCCATATACGCACACACATATTTTTTGTGGCGGCGGCAAAGGAAGCTCGGTTCGGTTAATAAGCCTGCATTGATTTCTTTATTTTGCCACTACCACTCTGTCCAGCTGGGCTCCGCAGCCATTGATTCTTACCATAAAAGCAGATGTTGTGTATGTCTGTGTTGAAGAGAAACAAAGTTAATGTGTGCATGCTTGTAGCTGCATGTGTGTGTGTGTGTGAGTGCACTGTCAGGCTACCTCAAGCAGAATCAGGCAAGAAAAAAAACTGCTGCCACTTTTCCCAGAGGAGCATTTTGGTCTAAAAACCCTCACTCCGTCTCTCCGTACTTAGACAAACTCGATGAATCTTTTGCTTTTTAAGAGTTCACATGATAAACTGCCATGACAGGTCAATCTGCGATGTAGAGGCTGTTGTTGGTAATGTAAGCCGGCCGGCAAAAAGCTCAAAGGTTATTGATATAAACTGCACAGAAGCTCAAAGCAACCCAGAAACTGATTTTGTCTGGAGCGATATGATGCTGCACAGGCAACAGCTATAAAACCAGACACTTTTTTTTCACTCCATGTCACAGCAGAGTTTCTCCAACGGCAAGAGAAATGATTAAGAGTAATGAAAATATATTATCTGTAATGGCTCAACAAGTCTTTGTGTTGGAATTCTTGCACTCTAATTTGATTTGTGACCGATAATTGAGAACTGAAAGCACAATGGCAACAGCATGACTGCTTAATCAATATCCATTTTCCACACAAGATTTACTTTTATGCACTTACTGTCCGAGAAGTGTGATTGTAAAGTCACATCATCATTGCTCAATGCTTAAAGAGAGATTGGAAACCTCTTTTAACCTTCTGACTTTTTTTTTCTTTTGTTGTTCTGCGCATTCCTTCCTTGAGCATCCAGTTCTTTATCTGCATGACTAAACAGTGGCAACGATGCAAAAGCTGTATGAAATATGTATGACCTCACAACAACTTAAGTATTGTGCACAGATATGATATTGATTCAGGGAGGAATGTTCCCATTTCTAAGGACATCTTTTATAAAAGACAGCACAATTAACCCTAACCATGACACTAAGACGAAAACATTAAGTGAGAAAGAGAACCAGGCACATGGCTGAATCTTTTTACTAAACCACATTATGGTCACTTTCACAACAAAGTTTGAGGATAACATAACAGCTAATCTCTATAGTTAATGATTGGAAATTCATTAAGTAGAGCTTTTGGTTTGCCAGGTTATAAAAATTACCTTTGACTGATTGTTACATTTATCCTCTTAAAAGAACTGTAGGAGATCTTAACTAAATTCCTTTGCTAACAATCCTCTAAGCTCGTATTAAAGGGATAATTCTGAGTTTATAAAGGAGGGTTGTATGAGCTACTTACCCACAGTGAGTGATTACCTGCAGGAGAAGATGGTCTGCACGTTCCCAGTTTGGAGAACCAGACCCCTGCTGCAGGCAGGAAACAAATCAATGTATTGCTGGACTGCAACTTCGTGTGGCGCCTCTCTTTCTCAACCATGGAACTCTATTGTATTCTTACCAAACTGGCTGATCAGTAGCAATGCACGAAGCACAGAAGTACACTTATGTGTGAGGACACGGAGGCTCTACAGCCGAGAAAAGTAGTGCCAAATGTACAGCTGTGGGTAGCAGCAAAAATCAGTGGACATATTCTCAACATAACATACGTAAAAGCAGGTGTAACACTGCCTTTGTTGAGATTCACACGTTTCCTCATACAACCCTTAAAAAAGAAATCCACACTCTCAATTTAATAGGTTGTTAAGATGTTATAGAATAATATAGAGAACATAATGGATAAACACATCTTTTTTAAATTTATTTTTTCTAACCAGAATTTGATTTTGGTAATGGATTATTACTGATTTTAAAAGGATTAGCAAAGGCTTATAAACTGATTAGTTGCAGCCTATAAACCCTTATTAAATGGGTGCCTCATAGGAAATGGTACCCAAACTGGACGGGACTAATCCTCTGTATGATGTCAACAATGTATGAAAACTGTCAAAGGAATAGTTTGACATTTGGATGCTTATTCGCTTTCCTGATGAGGGACGGGTAATAGTCCAAACCACTATCATGTGACTCAGTGTCCACCACAGCTGTCAATTATGACACCAGACCCTTTTACATAGCATCAAATAACTATAGAACACAAAACTTATCAGAAAAGAAAGCTTAAAACTAAATCCAGACAATGAAAAATAACTTGGTGACAGAAACCATCATTTAGATAGATGGAATAGATAGATTTTTTCTTCTGCCCCCAAAACTGACAGTGTGTACAGCTACTTAAATAGCCTCCTGCACACAAGCAGCTATAGTGAAGATGAAGGACGCCAAGATGATTTCATTGTTAAGCAAAGTAGAAGTGATGGACAGCAAAAAGAATGACAAGATCCACTTAAGTTGAGAGTGTGACTATGGATTTGTTCATCTGTCTTTTGCTACACCTAGCCATGTATCTTTTCCTAATTGTGAGAAAGTAGTTTTGTTTCCTCAGCCAAACAATTTTTCATCACATCACAACATTAACCATCATGGTGTCTTCAATTCGGGTTAGTGGCGTTCATTTTGAAAACACTACTGTGAATTCAGAGTTGGATCAAACGACACAGGTGGTTGTATGGTTTGGAGATCGCCTATTCTTTAACATGGACATTACATTAGCTTAGTATAAAGGTTGTAAATGGGGAATGACTTTGCCTCTGTTTGGTTGCCTAACAGAGGAGACTCAAACGAGTGACATTTTGGTTGGATTTAATTACCCTTAAATAGAGCCAGGCTGGTTGTAAGCCCGTGTTCCTTTTCTTAAAGCTTAGCTAAGCAAACCGACAGCTCTGCCTTCATATATACTGCCCAGATATGAGAGCAGGGTGGCTGGAGAAATGGCAGTATAACCCTTATTAACCCTTATTTATAGAGATTGGGCAAAAGTGACAGAGACATCCAGCATGCCATCTCTGTGTCTGTGTGCCTCTGTCACTCATTGCATCCAGGCATTTAGTCAACACGCTGGCGGCAGTTTCATAAATGATGTCACCTTTTGAAATATAACTGTCACTGTTTCCGGCTTTCATACGAGTCTGTGTGTCAACATCACCTGTCTGACACCAGCGCCTGTGTTTTCCCATGGCTTCTCCTGTCGCCCCATTTAAACGCCAATTCTCCGCAGTCTATCCCACACACACTTACACACTGTCCATTCTAATTGTCAAGGTTGGTTGATGCAATCGATCAAAGCAATTTCACTCACAGTAGCTTCATCTGACAGGCTGCTGAATTTATGAGTCAGTGGATTATGCCAGAGCAGAATGAACGGTTTGGATTTTTATACTTCTTACGCTCCATTTTCATCAATCTGTTTGCACCACGGACCGTTCTTACATGGGAGTGCCAGAAACAGACACACACCAATCACATTTGAGTGTAGCTCACTAGTTTTGTTTCACATTGTAATGGATGGATGGCATCAGACAGGGTTGGGAAGACGGATGGAGGGGGTGTCACCTCCTCCTCATTGTGAAGCAGAATCCATTTTAATAGCATACCCAATTTTGTTAAAAGTGTTCACATGAATGAATCTGTATTTGATTTTGTTTTCTTTGAAGCTGTTGCATTATTGTGTTTCCCCCCGGTGTTCCGGATGGGCGAATCTGAATTATAAATATTACTCCTTTTTATAGCAGTTCAGTTGAAAGTGTGGGTATTACTCAAGCTGCAATAAAAAAGTGTGTGGGACAGTGTGTGTTCACAAATGAAATGAATGCTCGCAATGGTTCGATAACGATTGCTTATCATCTCTCTATATTGCATTTCAGTAATATTGCATTTGTGTCTGCAGAAGGAGTCATTGAATGCTCATAAATTTTGTTGCTTTGTTGCCATGGAAGTGACAGCGTCGGCTGACAGCACGTGATAGATGTCACACAAGTGTCAAATAACACTGTGGCATGTAGGCTATAGTGTGCTTATCTATAGAGTCTGTTATATTCATAGAAAATAATAAAATTGTAAAAGTAATCAGTGTCTTTTCCTCATGCATTGCTTATTTCAGCTGATCTTTGCCATCTGCTCGTATCACTCTCAATGCAGGCCAGAATCGGGGGTGGGTGTGTGTGTGTGTGTGTGTGTGTGTGGGGGGGTGCTATACAATTACAGCCAAGAGAGATTTCAGTCATCATTGCCTGGCAGACAGTAGCCAATGAAAAATTAAACATCTCTGCAGGCGTAAGAAGTCAACTTGTCCGTACAGATCTGCCCACATGAGACAGATACCCCAGATAAACAAACGAGGTCCTATCTAGGGCCCCGCTGTTTGGCTCCATGCCGCTTCATGTGCAGCATAGCAATTAACCAGAGGGACGTGCATTAAAACTCTGGCATTAGGAACCAAACGGTGACACTTAGAAGTCAGAATTAGAAAACATGACCGCCTTCCTGTAGGGACAGATAGTGTTTAACAAGCCAGTTGTGACCTAATCGCACTATATTCTTCCTGGCATCTCCCATAGTGTCTCTGTAATATTCCTGCCAGATTCCTAGAGGCTGTGTGCTGTGCTCAGCAGTGATCTTATTATGCTTCATTTTTCCCATCACAACAGTATCACTTTAATATTCCCATGTGATTTGAATACACAGTGGCTCTGCAGTGCAATTGCTATAGTTTCTCTAAATTGTATTCTAAGATTAAGACAGCTGTTTTAGTGCTGTAGTACTGCGGCATGATGGGACAGACTAGAGACACTGCTGGGACTCGTTTTTTATGCAGTAGTTTCTTAAAACAAATCATTTTTTAAATTGTGTGTTTATGAGCGGAGCGGCAATTAACTACATCAGCATGATTGGTTTGTATTATCCGATATAGAGTCAGTTGCCAGTTTATTAGATTCGTCAAAAAGGATAAAGTTTAAACAACAACCCCGCAACAAATCCATCATAACAATGTTTGGTTTTTCTTGTTTTGGAGAGGTTGTGATTCATTTTGATGCTGCAGCTTGTGACGCCGTTAAAGTGTAAACATTACATGTTATAGAAATACACTCTGTGTCCACTTTTGAGGTACACCAGGAGAAGGCTGGGTAATATGGCCAGAAAAAAAAATGGGGAAAAAGTCTATGCAACAATAAAATCACACTATTTTGAGTTGCATTATTTTGCCAATACACAAATGCAAAAAATCTGTAATTACTATATAAATTATTCTGAGAGTGCTGGTCTGTCTGTCTGCCTGCCTGCCTGTCTTGTTGAATATATGTGAGATGGACAAACTGAAAACTTATTACATAACAATCTGAAAACTTATATGAAAAAGATTTTGACAAAGTTGTTCATCATTTGCAGCTGACAAAGACGATTGAAACATTATTGCAAACAAAGCTGGAATCGTGACAGTTTGAAGTGAAATTATAGAGACCTAAACCAGAAATATAAAAGCACTCATCTCAGATTTTACTGACATATCTGAGTTTTTATGTGCCCATTGTAAAACAATTTAGACAATATAACTGTGTATTGAGATGTTGAGCTATACATCATGATATGATTCCATTACATGACCATTTATCATCAGAATTATAATTATTGCCCAGCCCTACACCTGTTAAGCACTGCTCTGTTCTTCCATAAGCTATTCATTTATTATATGATTATAATTATAATCCTCAGATTTGTTAACACTGTCAGCTCATGATCCATTAGCTTTTAGCATTTGGTTATTATTATTGCAGCGTATGTATTGGACGGCATTATCCACAGATCCCACAGAGCCCCTGCTGATGGATAGGTCTACAAATGACTGGCTTACAAAAACATCCATCATAATCATCTATTTACAGAAGATGAGCATTACAGTAAATAACTGTTCATGTTTAGAAGGCAAGGCATTGGAAGTGTTTTTTTTTCTTTTTCCAAAGAGTATTCTAGTGGAGGAGAGGATAAATTCAGAGATGTTTCAGATACTCTGTCCCCCCACCTGCATCTAAATGAGCAGGATAAAAAAAAGAAAAAGACCTCTAAATATCACAAAGTCCATAACAACAGCACCTGTAACTCAGACCTCTGGAATAGACGTATCATTCAGTTTACACATTTTCAATATAATGTCACCAGCAACATTATGAGCAGCGCTGTTCTATTTAAGTGTGTGATTGCACTAGACTGTCAGCGTGGAATAATAACATTACCTTAATGTGCTCCTGGGAATAGTCTGCGCCAGTGATCCTTAATTTAGGGTCTTTTGAGTATGATGTTCTATTGTTTTGCAAAATACTAATAATAGAGGTGTTGTTTATAATCTGTCCACTCTATTCATGACTAAAATTGGACTATATTCTGGACGACTGAAAGCCACTGACCTATATCAGATATGTAATGTGTGTAACTATTAATATTATAACAAGTACTAAATAAATAATCAATAATAAGGAGGTGTGCTACAGGGGTAGTGGTGACTCTAATGGATTTGGGTGTCTTTGTTGTTCCTTAAATGTAAAAAAAATAGTACATTTTAACCTCTTCCAACATGATATACTCCTACATAGAAAACAAATCAGAATTCAGATCTTTTGTTCCACTCATATTCTAATCTCCCAAAGTACACAGCAGACAGTTCCACACTTCAATAGACAACAAAACAATCTTCCTTCACGTTGTAATCGGGATTAAAACAAATCAAACGTGGGTCCGTGCTGCTAAATGACGCGCACACAGCTGGATAGAAACAACATTCTAAACCATTGTGTTACTATCCCACGCGCGCGCTTTCCCTGTCCCCCCCCAACACACAACTGCGACTTACCGTTTCCCCGCGTGCGTGGACTTGATACTGGTTCGAGCGACTTCGAGGACAATTTTTTTTTTTTTTTTTTTCAAGGAAAAACAAAAAGATGAGTTCCACTTGAAATCACTGCAGATAAATGAGCCCCAGCATTGTTTGCCTCCCTCCGCTCGCTTTTCTCCACTCGCTCCTGACTGGGCAGCGGTTTAGAGTCCACACAGCCTCAGCTCGTCCATTGTAATTGGATGCTGGGAGCCGGAGGAAACTGCTCGCTTCTGCCAACCCTGGACGTCAGCGCTGATGGTGGTCGATTTAGACTTTTATTCCCCCCTCCTCTGATATTGTTATGCGGCTTTGATTCGTTATCTCTCTTTTTTCTCTCCTGCCCGTTTCCTCAACGCGGATGTTATCTTCCAATAGTGACCCACTCCTCTAATTATCCCTGCTTGACTTGACTCCCTCCCCCTTTCTCTCTCTCTCTCTCTCTCTCTCTCTCTCTCTGTCTGTGCACGAGAGACAGAGACAGAGAGAGAGAGAGAGAGAGAGAGAGAGGATGGGTGTTTTTTTTAAATTTTTTATTTATTCTCCTTCATTCACTTTCGAAATATAAATTGGGTGGTCTCATCTGCCTGGAAACGATTGTAGAATTTAACTTTAAGTGTAATTTCCGCAGTTTAATAAACCAAGATAAACGGCGACACTTTAATGTTGAAAAATATGGTCTTTGGGAACAACACACTTGCAGAGAGTGATTTCAGCACCATGGACAGCGGCCTTGTCTTTTATTGTGAAAGGGTTCGGGCGTAAAGATTGGATCCTCCACGCTCTGAGTGTGACGCCCGTCGCTGTCTCCTGTAGCGGCAATGGCAGGAAGAGCGGAAAAGTGTAGACGGACTGAAAAAAAAAAAAAAAAAAAAAAAAAGTCTAGCCAAGGGCAAGTGAATTGAAGCTGAACAGCGGCCCTTCGATATCCTGCAAAAACCATATAGCTCAGTCATAGCAAGCGAGTTCATTACCGGCTGTGGGGGATGAGGATAAATATGAGCAAAGGTTACATTGTATCATTGTATTTTGCAGCACTTTCATGGCCCCTGTGGCGGATTGTTCAACATCAACACACACACACACACACACACACACACACACACACACACACA
>JAOWBC010000115.1:19756067-19767263 GCA_028566105.1 Hypoplectrus providencianus
TGTGACAAATATCAATGCTAATAAAATTGTTAGAATCACCAGTTCGTTTATTGGAAGCCCAAGACAAGAAAAGTCCTGATCACACAGTAAAATATTACACAATAATAGTCAACATTAAATGCTTACCATAGTGGAAAATTCAATGAAATGATCGTAGAGTGGAATGAAATACATCAACCTCATTAATACACATTAAATCCAGGTGTCGAATTGAACTAATATCACAAAAATTAGTTTTGGATAAAATCATGCAGCTAGTTTCAGATGTATATGAGCTATGAAAATTAATGATTTTCATTGTGTTTAAATATTTGAGTCAAAAATATCTACTTTAAAACTGACTGATGACACTTTTAAACTTTTAAGGGCATGAAACTTTAATGACACTCTAAAAGCTTTTGTTTTGATGATTTCTAGTGATAAATGGCACCATTTACCAGAAAACGTACGAACAGATGTGTCTTTTTAGCTGTTGCAGTAACTCATTGTTGGCCTTTATGCCCCTAGTGGCTGTGGGGAGTCGTTGCAGTCTCTACAGTGAACCATGATAGTTCAGTTGTACCATCCTCAGAGACACTTAGAGTGTGTGAGAGGCAGCAAAAAAAGGCACATATCCACAACAAAACGTCCTATGGAGAAACAATTCACATCCTCCTTGTGACTATCATTTAATTACATTTGAAGCCCACAGATAACCACATCTAAACTCACAGAACTCTCCAGCAGTGCCTCTTAGTTGGAGATTGATTGGCAATGTGTCACTGAGCTGAAAACGCAGACAAACCCACGCACACACACACACACACACACACACACACACAAAAGTTCTGAGAACAAGAATAAAATCTCCATCCTCCAACCACCTTCAAATGTTGTGAGAGAGCGAGTGGAGAGAGCGGGCGAGATAACGTCCCCCTCTTAAGTTCAGCATTTTAACGTGGATATGCATCTCAAAAGGACACGGCGAACGGAAAAAAAAATGTCACCGGGGAGGAAAGCGAGGCTTCAAATGAGCGAGAATGTCAGAAGAGAGTTGGAGCTCGGAGTTTGTGTTTATCGCCGTCTCAAGACGGACTGAGGAACTTGGACTGAAGGGAGAGAGAGAGTGAAAGAGAGAAGTGACCTGACTGCCAATGATGCCAAACCTCTATTTAAAGCTTCACCAACAGCACAGGCCCGACTCTGACACATTTACCTCCTGGCCTCATCTCTTATCAGCAGCCGGAGAACACTGAAAACATGTTTATTGTTTGCTGGAGATGGAGAGATCAGATAAACAGAGGACTGTAAAAGCAGCATACAGGGAGGAGAGTGGAGAGTCTACAGCTGCAAGTTAACTCTAATTTGGGGACTTTTGGGTGAGTGTTTGGTTGATGGTGAGTGGTGAGGAACATGGTGAGCAGCAGGGGATGACAGCATAGCCTGCTGCACTCACACAGCAACACAGCGATCACTCAAAAGGAAACTGCAGGCTTATCTTCAAGTGCAAACATGTGTATCTGTGTTGTTTCAGAGATAAACAAGATTAAAGAGTTGGGCCATTTATTTAGGGCATGTGAAAAGATAATACATGTTCCCAGGTTAAGAAGGTAACCATCTTAACCAGCATTTTCGCTTTATTCGCTGTATTATCGTTGGGTTTTCAATTATGTGTGTGTGTCGGGGGGTGTGACCAAACAGTGAAAATAAAATGTGAATTTTAAACCAAATTATTTGTTTAATTTAGTTTAATTTTAATTTAGCTCAAGAAAACGTGTTTCCAAGATCAGATGCTGAAAGAAAATAGCGCAACTCATAAGCAAAACTATAAAAGCCAAGATTACCTCTGCTGTGATGGACAGGCACATGACAAAAACTGATGACAGACCTCTCAGCTCTGTTTACACGGGGCGTTTACACAGAGCTGAGAGGAGAGGACAACGGTTTGTAAATCGAGATAAAACCTAATTAGATGTGTTGGTAACACTTGAGAGCACTTACAATGATGTTCTAATTATAGATTCCACTTTATTCTAATTTTTGAGAAATTAATTATCAAAGAAATTTAAATTTCTTTTTTTTTTTTTTCTTTTTTATGAACGTTACATTTGTATCAAACTGCACATAAATAATTTTTGACTTTTCCGCTCTTTAAGCTAGTTTTAATACAGGTGCAGGGGTCTCTTTCTCTATAAACATATATGAATGTGAAAAACAAGGCTTCAGTGAGTAAAATATGGCATGTATAAAAAAAACTACCTTGGGGTTAAAAACTAGAGTAAATTTGAAAAATGTGAGTCCAACCCGCTCCTTCTGAGTGTTTCAATAGATTCAATGAAAACAGAAGGAAAGCATAGAAAGTGAGAGAACAGACGTCGGTGGAGTCCTGTGAGTGACTGTAATGTACAGTGCAGTGAAACCACCTGGCCTCCTGTGCTTAAATTCAGGACAAGAGGAGGCACGGCTCAACTGGTGGTCCAGTAGCTGCATCCTCACAAGTGTGGCTGCATCCATGTATGACATGTCTGTGTTACTGCTTTCAAATGTGTGTGTGTGTGTGTTCACTGAACAAAAGAGAAACTTACCAGAATCCCGGCAAACTGCTTCTCTTCCATCCTTCAGGACCTTGTCGGCAAAGATCCCCTGCCTCTCTGCTGCCGTCTCTCTGCCTCTCTCTCTCTCTCTCTCTGGGATGGACTCGTCCGCCTCTCGCTATCACAAAGTTTTCTCAGGTGGCGTTCGCTCAAGAGTCTCGGTCCCCCTCGTGCCTCTTCTGCGATGTTTGCGAGTGTAGCTGGAGTGGCGTCGCTGCTTTGTGTTAATTCTGCCCTAATCCAGAAACTTTTCTATGCTGTGAAAAGAACATGTGACAGGCGGAGAGAGGGGGGGGTGGAGGGAGGGGAGGAGTGGGGAAGGAGGGGGAGGCAAGGCAACACTTTTTTTTAGTTACTTGTCCCCTTGGCCACGTTCAAAACAATTCCTTAGTCTTTGTACATGACCTGCTTCGAGGTGAACGATAAAAGACCTAAATCAGTTTGCACTCTGAGCCCTCGATACTCTAACGTGAGGAAATTCAACTTCGGAGGAGTCTGCTCGAAGAGATGCAGAGAAAGAATTTAGAAAAACATGTAGTAACAGATTTGCATTTTGTAGCAAAGCAGCTGCCATAACAAAGTGCCCTTTTGTGTAAAGAGATTAACTGTTAGGGGAACGTTTAGACTGCCCACTGACTACTGCTGTCTGACAGCCAAACTGGAAAAGAACATTCAAAAACAGCCTGGATTTCGAAGAAAAGTGGAACAAAACACTTCTGATTGACAGAAATGTTCATGTTGGCGAGAATTGTCTTATTTATTTATATTTGACAAATTGATTTTATCCTAATCTAGTAAATATTTGATTTGTTGGGCAAGAAATAGGCCATGTTATAATGTAAAAATACATTGGATTTTTTTTGTTTGTTTTTTTACATTTTTGCACATCTACAATGACATTTAGTTATTAAAAATAATGAATAGAGTGTTTCTTCTGAAGAAAAAGGACTTGATTGAATGAGCGATCACTAAATGCTCCTGATTTTATTTTTGGGTAATGGACTAACTGATTCATTAATTAACTGTGTCAGATTAGAACTACTCAGTATAAGGAAAATATGCGATAATGTTATGGAAACGCACAATAACTTGCAATAAAAGACGCAATAATAAAGTTAACTAGTATAATAGCTTTTCGTATGCAGGCATAATAAAATAACTTCTTTGATTGATAAAAAAAAAAAGAGAAAATTAAATTAATTGCTGAAACTAAGCACAACAGGCACCAATAATAATAATAATAAAAATACAAGCATGATCATGACATTTTAAGTCCAGTTTTACGCTGATAATCTCTTGCAATATTTTCCTGAAGTGTATACGGCACAAGTTGACACGGCGATGAGAATAAAATATATTAAATCATTTAATGAAACACAAATGATGACATAATCTCCCCTGCTCTGAAACACTGCAGCAAAGCTAAGCTGTCATGTGCAGACTGAAGTGTGTCAAATACTGTAACAACAATACTGTAACTCTGCAGCCTCTGACTGAGTCAATAGAAAGCCTAGCAGACTGTGTGCTGAAAGCATCCTGGCAAAAGGAGAAAAAAAAAGTGGCCAAATATAGCTACCATTAAGTATAAGCAACAAACAAACACACGCATGCACACACTCATGTACAGGAGCCTACAGGGACTCCTAAACGCCCCGGGACATCCATCATACACAGCACGCTGCACATTGATGAAAAGATATCTAAGAATCAGAACTAGGTTAAAAACTCAACCTTACCATCCACTGTATGATGTTTGAAGGAAAAACAAAATGTTTTAAAAAAAAAATAAGGGAAACCACAACTTCTACATCGGAAAAGGGAAGCAGCTCAGCAGTGAGAAACTAACTGGTGTGAAGTCTGGGATCAAGTCACAGCACTGACTCCATCCCACTGGTTGACTCTACTAATGTATGTACACATGGCGAGAGTTGAGCCAAGCCTATTGGGTCATCCCAGGAGGAGTGGCAGTGAGAGGTTTCATGAAACTCACTCAGGGACCCGGCGCGTCTGTAAGTGCGTTTTAGACATTATCCCAGGCAAACAGTCAGATTTTTATTATTGAGACTGACCACAACGTCAATAGTTACAATACGTTTGTATCAAGTGATCTCATCTTTTGGGGTCTGAGGCTAATATTTATTATCTTTCATTTTGAATTGAACATTTTTACTTACTTTTGGTACTTTTTGAAGCCTGAACAATGATGTTGCAGCAATATCTGCATAAATAAACTTAGCTTATGGCAGCATGCAAAAAAATCAGAGTAGCACTGCTCACACAGCAGTGTGTGAGTGTCTAACAAGAGGAGCACAGGAGGTGTAGCAGCTTGGAAACAGGTTTAGGTTGTGGATGATTCAGGCATGCATAATAGTGCTGCAGATGGCACACACTAGCCAGTCCTGACCCCACACCGATCAAGCGAGGACGACAGGAAGTCAGTTCTGAATGTACTGGACTAACAAAGCCCTCCTTTTCAACAAAGTTCAAATTCCTAATTTTGTGCTACAATTGCCATAGTAATCTATAACCTGTGAATAACCTGTCCTAAAGCAGAAAGAAGAAAAAGAAGTAGGCACAGTAGGGTCAACCATTGGTTTTTAGGGGAACAGTTTTAAAACCAGTAGTTTGGCATTCTGGCCGCCATCTAGTTTTATTGTAACAGAGAAGATCACATTTGCCAGAGAGGATAGATCTCAGTGAGATCCTGAAAACACTATGCAAAACCGTCTGCCTGTGCAACCTGACACCTTTTGTACAAAGTCCTTGCTGGCAAAGTTACCTTCCACAACTCAAAGCACACTAAGTTTTAATGTGCACACTGCTATTGATGCACATAACGTGACTACCAGGTCACAGTGGGAGCAACTCTAAATGGGACCATGAATTACAAATTTTACATAATCTGGTATTGAAGCAGACATGAAAACAGAGATAGAGACCCTAGACTCATTATGAAAATATTTAATAATGTAATGAGTCAAGTGAGAAGTAGACTTATTTTCTCATAGAGTTCTAAAGACTTATTTTTGCAGTCAGTGGAGTCGCCCCCTGCTGGTCATTAGAAAAAAAAACGGCAGGTTGAAGACTTCTGCATAAATTTTACTTTTCAGACCCGAAAGGCTACATCCTCTTATACAGTCTATGTCACACACCCCTTTGCACAGTTAAGACTGGAGCTTTAGAAGAGGGCTGGCAAATTTCCCATCCAGCCTTGCACGACCTCTCTTACTTAGAACCTCCTTTTCCCTTCTTGGTGCATAGGGTGGGAAAAACATACCAAGTCCCTTCAAGGTTGTGAAAACACTAAAAAACGTGCTTGAGTATGCATGACTTGTATCTCAACAAATTGATAACCTAATCACCAACCTAATTAGATTTTTATGAGGCTGCTTTTGAATTGTAATTAAGATTATTATTATTTTTTTAGAATCATGTAATTAGACGTAATGAAAGCAATAAAGAAACTAAGAATAGCAATATGTTTCTTACTCAATGAAAACATACCCAATGAATGAATAAATACAGTAAATGGTTTAATGGTGGAGGATAATGAAAATGTTCCATATATTTCTATTTCTGATTATCAAATGTTAGCACGCTAATACCCACACAGCAACCATTTCAACTGCAATACTGCATGTTCACATAGTCATTGAGCGTCTGGTAGACTACCGCTAACAGCATGAATGTAGACTCCTAAGCTTTCACTGAGCTTCATCAGAAACGGCTACAGAAACCCCCAAACCTTTCTGAAGTTATCGTCTCCGCTGATGTTGATCTTAACCCTCTCTTCACCTTGTCTTGTCTGTCATTAGCTTTCTGGAATTGGAAGGTAGCTAAGATGGACTGAATGACTGCAGACCAATTATTGGTCAGACAGAATCATCACAAGAAAATCGCTTTTTACGCCTGTGTGTAATGTGCATCTCCAGTGGTTCCAGTCTCCAATTCCTTTTTAGAAATCGTTACTACCAATTCCAGTCAGTTGAATTGACCTGTACACATATAGAATGATGTTGGATATTATTTTTTACAGTCTATGGTTGGATAACAACAATTCGGGTTTGTGAGTTGCTATCTTGCTAGTAATACCCTCATAAACGGCCCGGTTATGATATGACTAATCAACTTTTCTTTTGATTGAATCTTCTTTCTCAAACAAGATTAGACATCAGGTTTCACTTGCACCCAAACCAATCAGCGCTCTCTTTTTTTCAACCATTGGCACTCTGTCATCAAAGGTACCACTACAAGGCCTGCATTGATGAAGTGTTTTCCTGACATCGTTGGGGACGCATTGCACAAAAATGTGCCCCATACCACCCCAGAAAATGTTTTGGGTGATCCGGTCACAAAGCATCTTGGACTGTGGTTAAACTTGTACCTAATGTAGACCACTTGTAATCCAATCGCCCAAGATGCATTTTTAAAACCAAGCATAAATGTAGTCTGCATTTAATGAAACCAAATCAAAGGGGAAGACTTCAAATCTTAAAACACTTCAGCTGATCTAACCAGAGCAAACGAGGTTTAGGTGTAAATATGCCCTCAGTGGCAGGCAACTGATACAGTGGTGAGGGAATTTACTGCAAAGAACTTACTACTTACTAATATTGTAAATGGTGCAAAAGTCACTATGGTTCCAGCTTAAGGTATTTTTCGCATGTCCTGCTGAAAGAACAGTCCTTTCACAAGGTCTTACATAAAAAATACAAATGAAGTTACCCCCTCACAAAACACAGAAAGCCTTTAGGTCAGACCTACTGACCCTGTGTATGCATTAGAACTATGGAAATATTAGCCTGCAGTTGGTCAAAAGAGATGGGAGGATGTCACATAGTTACACATTAACCATCATGACTATTTCTTTGTTAGGGCCTCATTTTCTGGGGACAAGACGACCTTTCGAGCCAAACAACTGCAAGGCACTAACAAGGCACACTGCTGAAGATAATTAGTTGAGTTATTTCTTCATTTTGCCAAACCCTCTTTGAGGCAAAAACTGTACTGAGGTGATTCCAAGAGGGACTCATTAAATACTTTACTTTATCTAAAATAAAGATGCAACAGCAGCCTCCTGTACTCACACAATTATACAAGCTGTTCTTCACTCTCACTCCACATCTACACTGCAGAGTGGGGGCCCCTTGGCTCCGTCTCAGATGGTGTAGTACAACACAGTGGGTTCGAGACAAAATAGCAACTGTTATTGCTATTTGCAATGTGTCATATTGTTGGGCTTGCAAAGCAGCTGTGTCTATTATCAATATTGTCAATATGCAGCGGTGAGATTGGCACTCCACAAGCCCTGTTTTGTCATGATAGACAGCTTCTTTCTTACACTGTGCACAGAAAGGTACATATGACTTAGAAATTGTGACGGCACTCAAAGCAGCACAAGCTCTGCTCAGGCCTTTGTTCAGAATCCAGAAAATAGAGCCAGCAAACTATGCACTCCTTGGACGGCTGAAAAATAGGGATTCTTACAATAACGCAATGACATTGGGAATGAGAAGATATGGGTTTTTTTTTTTTTAATGAAGTGCACAAGTCTGGATTTTTTAATATTGGCATTGAAATGACATTGACAGCTGTGGTTGACACATTGGACAGGGAGGAGACTGCTGAAAAACATGCATAGCAGTGAATCTACCAGTTAAAAAAAGAAAATCCAGTGATGTGGACTCTTTCTAAACCCCCTGCGATGACTTTTGAGTTAAATGCCTGGTTAAGTAGTGAACTATTAGATGCATAAAGCAAGGAGAACCATTTCAAAGGCCTTCTCATGATAATCAATAGAGGCTGCTGCAACAAAAACACAAGCATGTATATATCCAAGCAGGGTCGACATGGAGACCTTTGCCCGGGTCAATAACAAATACATTCCATGCTGTTATTGAAGCTGGGTTAAAAAGTGTGAGACTGCAATCAGTTTTTTTTAAGTATGTTTATCATCCCCCTGATTATTACACCTGTGATTAAAAAATAGTACCAGTAGAACAAACTTGTTTGGAGTTGGTGGAGAACAAACCAGAGCTAAAAGGAGAGTATATGTTGGACGAGTACAGGTAAAAAGACAATTGCTTTGTTATAGTTTTATTTGGTGAAAATATATCAGTGTTGAGTTTCAATTTGTTTATCATTCACTTGTGTAACCATGTATTTACCTGAACTATAAACAGGGGCAAAAGAAAACAGAATGTGAAATAAAACTAAACTGAACCCCAGCTTCCAGTCATCGATACATGTAGTTAAAACGCAGATGGGGCTGTAGCATTCCTGATATTTTAGGCATCTAACCATAAACCCACACTAAAGAGTCAATCAGCATTTACTCCGATGTTGCCAGAAATGCCATGTGTTGCTAACAAAACACTTCAAGTGATTTTTGTTATTTAATTTGTGTGTTTTACAAAGTAATTCTACATATAACGTTTAATAATGTATAATAATTTCAAATATTCCATGGCTTCCTAAGTTGTTTGTTTATAAAGACAGCACCTTGCATAGTCAAATTTGTGCAAATTGGTGAACAGTCTGCACAAAATTTTCATTTCAGCTGAAATTAATAAAAAAATAAAAAAATAAGTAAATATTAAAATTGTTATTGGTCTCAAAAATCCCACATCAGGCTCCCTCTGATTTACACAGATCACTGAACATGCTTATTAAATACAATTATAATATGCACTTCTACAGTGACCTAATGAATGAAATGAAAAACATACTTTTATTTTCATGTTTTATTGCTTATTTCTTCTATATGAACAAAAAAAAAATCTTTTTTAATTTAGCTAAAATGTGGCCTTTTAGGTTTCACCATGTTTTCTTAAAGATATGGTATGGATAAAGCATTATTAACTCTGCATTACTGTATTTTATTTAAATGATTTTTTCTTCCTGCCCCTAATTTACTCTTTTTTTTTCTCATTAGAAGAGAAGGATTTCATGTGCATTGTGCCACAGATGCAGAGGCGGGGTATAGGTTGGTAGTTTTGATGGCAACACCTCTGTTCATGGCTGAAACATAAACGTTGATGCTGCACTCCTGAACAAATACAGCTCAAGCTGACTATGCGATGGGGCCCTCTAGTGGCGGCATCACATCCATCCATCCATCCTGCTCTGTCTGTCCATTCTCCTTCTCTCCTCACTGCGAGGTTAACAAAGAGCTTTCATGCAGAACATAGCGGCACCATCACTGTTGCACTTTGAAGAAATGTGATCAAAGCAGCTGTCTACCAAGCGCAGACATTTCTACGGCTAACTTGTTTGTATAACTGTGTATAACTTCTTCTTCAGCCCTTTCAGTGTACTTCTCCTGACCCTCGTTTCTCCTGTTTTCCTCCAGTCACATAGTATCTGGGAATTCCACCAGTCCAGACATGTCTGGACTAATGCTTCACAAAAATAACAATGAAATATCTCAGAGTCCAGAGCCTGTGAAAGCTGTCTGACACGAGCCATGGGAAAGTTCAGCCGTAATGATTATTACCTGTTTTTATCCAGTGCATTCGTTACTGATTCCTCATTATTGATACTTTCACACTACAGTTTTATATACCAGCATCCATAAATTGTCTTTGACAGCACAGGTATTTGAACCGGTTTGGGTTGTGTTGTTTAAGTAGTGAGGCAAAAACTAAGGATTTGGACTTCAGGGAAGTGGATGAACATGTCTACATCCTATATTTGAAGCAAACAAACCACATTTGCATTCTGCCTGAAGCAACAACTGGGATGGCCATTATGTGACCTTTTCATGATCTTACCAAGAGGTTTTGTTAAAGCTGCATGGATTGATTTTTTAAGCAATGTACGCACACACAGATCCACCCTAATGCTCATTTGGAATTGTTTTGGATCTTCTGACAAGTGCAGGTCCAAATTTCTAATTAAGTGTCTTTGTCTGCAACAACTGCTGAGAAAACTATCCAACTCTTAAGCTGCTAAAAACCCCATTATGACCACTTGCTAGTTGCTAACGTTTGCAATCTGATAACTTTATTTAATTTATTTAATTAATATAAGAGGGTTGCAGTGATTGAGAAAGTCTGACCAATGTTTTCAAAATACAATTATGCCAAAAGCCAAAAACAAGGTTTCATTTTTTTGTTTTGTTTTGTTTTGTTTACATTTAGTACCCATGTTGTGCCAAGGAAACAAATCCTCATGAAAAAAAAGGCACTTAGCCAGCAAATATAAAATTAGCAACTGGCATTGGTGAATATTGTCTTGTTTGCCGATAGGCTAATCGGATGTTCAGCCAATATATAGATGCATCCATAGAAAAAGGCAATCTTCTGCTGCTGGAAGTGGGGATCCTACATGGACCAAATAATCTAAATTGTAAATGCACAAAACAAGCTTAACCTCTTAAGACCTGGCGTCCACATGCATGGACATCACATGTTGGGTTATACCACAATCATTAATTCTGCTTAACTGAGGTTGTATGGTCACGTTTGTGGACACCAACACTGCCATCTAGTAGTGTCAGAAGAGTACATCACACTACAGGTAAAATTAAAAATGGCGGACAGTATTGTTAGAATTAGTTAAATTTGGCGTCTGATTTTAATGAGTATTAATGAGGTTGATGTATTTCATTCCACTATACGAT
>JAOWBC010000115.1:19900651-19913144 GCA_028566105.1 Hypoplectrus providencianus
AACATTAAATTGGGGGGGGGGGGGGGGGTTAGGGGTAGGGGGCATTTAAACAAATGCTCTTGTTTTAATTACAGTCATAGTTTTAGTGAAGTTTGATTTATTTTTGTAAGTCACTAATGAATTTTAGGTTCTGTCAAACATTGTGAACAAACTTCTGGTTATTTGTTTATCCAATATTTGTTTGATAAGATGTTACCAGTAGTATAAAGAGTGATAAAGTCTGCATAGGGAGGAGGTCAGGGTGAACAGATGGGTCAAAGAAGTACAAGACGTTTACTCAACCAATTTTATCGTATGTACATAAAAAATGAACTGAGTAGTGCTATGGGACTCAGTTCTCCTTTAATATTTCATTCCAATGGTATCCCACAGATGTGAGTCAATAACTACCATTGGAAATGCCCACAAAGAGGCTCAGACTCTGTTTCCCATAGAAATCCTAAAAAAAAGACTCATTCTTAACACATGTATACTTGCAACATCATAAAAAAAAAACACAAAAAATACTATAAATGTATGTTAGATTTCTGAGTGGAGACCGTGTTAACCTCCACTTCATTCCTGATTCCTGGCTTTTCTCGTTACACTGCGCTGACTTTGCCAGAAAATCTCACCCTCTTCACCCCACCCACCGCATCCATAGCAGCATTCAGTCTCAGACTCTACCAGGAATCCCATCGCCCTCCATCCTTACCCCTGAGCCACCCATTGTTTTATTACCCAGTGTTCTCTCTGAAAGACTGGAATTCACCACTTCACGGGGTAAAATCAAACCAGATATGTGGGGTGAGAGGGGGAGAGAAGGAGGAGTAAAGATTTGTAGTACATGCCCTTTGGTTTTGGAGCTGTTCCACTTGATTATAGATATTGATGGTTATGGACCATAGGATCGTACATGTTTTCAAACCATGAAATGTATCATCCTGCGATTGTTTGAATGCATAAAGGGTTTGTTTGTTAGTGATTTCGTACATTGCAAAATCCTTCCTCATAAATGCCAATAACGTTATTAACTAGAAGTGAAAGAGCAAGAGTGCAAAAATGGGATCGAGGAGGGAGGCAAGGAGGCTGTGTGTGTGCTTGTGAGCTTGAAGGGAGGGGAGTGTTTAAGAGTGCGAGTCTGCCCGGCTCCCTGCTGGGCCTCCATTCATTGAAGCTGTTCTTTTACAAGGGACCCTGCCTGGCAGAGAGGGGCAAACCTGCCAGGGTAAAAAGAAAGGGGTGGGCAAGTCCAGTCAAGGATGCAACTGTTGCTATGTGGGGGAAAATACAGTAGTGTGCTTTGGTCTCCCTCAGTTCAATTTGGTTCAAGTTAAGTAAGTCCTGAGTACTGCCAAAGCATCTAGTATAATTGAATTGAAATCATAAAAATAAATAACTAGTATATAACAACAAACATGTGTTCCTGATGTTACTCTATCTTCAGGCTGTATGTGTGTGGGTGGCTCTTATTGTGACAGCACGATCCATGCGGGAAGTAGGGGTGCTGTTAGTGGAGGTGGTGGTGGTGTAAGGGGGGACTCTTATTGTGAAATCCCGGTGGAGGGTAATTGGAATTCAATAGGAGTTAGATCATGGCTGCTGCCTTAGTTCCTTTGAGGGAAAAGCTATGGGGGATTAGCAGTCGTTAGCCCATAGTGATGTGAAGTGGAAAGGAACAGCTGGCTCTCAGCTAGCCACATGGGGTGTGTGTGTGTCTGTGTGTGCACGATTTAGCTGTGTGAATGTGTGTAAGAAAAGAGATAGTAAGTGAGAAAGGGTGTTTCTCACTCTGTCCCCTCCTCTCTCCGTGTGTATGTGTGTTCGCGTGGGGTGTGATTGCCACAGATACCCCTGTAGCAGAGGTGTAGCACTTAAATAAGTTGCCTCACCACAGAGGTTTCAGGATATATGCAGTAGTTCGACCCTAATGGCTTGTGTCTGGACTTGGCATAGCTTATCGCCATATGAATTGAAATGAATGATATTCTACATCTTTGGGATCCTTGTTGCCACCTCCACAATGGAAGTTTCTAGACTGTGGGAAGTCTGCTAAACTGTCAGTCCTGCAGTGTTTTACAAGCTCTGAACACTTTGTTATTTTATATAAAAGCGGGCGGGCAGGTTTTCTGAATACTTTTGCCATTTTATGTGGGAGGATGAAGGAGGGATAGAGGGAGGCAGTGAAATAGCAGGAGAGGAAAGGTGGAGTAAACAGGACTATTAGGCCACCAGCCTGGGGATCGGGCACGTGGCTCCATGCTGCAATGAGCAGCATAATAATGTGACACAATGCTAGAGCATGGCCCTGGACCTTTGATGCTTTAATGCGTCTCTGGATTACATTTTACTGTGAGCCCTTTTGATTTTGCTTACAGTGACCTTAGCCCTGCAGAAATTTCACTCATCTCAACATCTGTTAATTTACCCTCCTGTTGTGTTGCGGGTCAAACTGACCCATTTAAAAGTAAGAAAATTAAAAAGAAATATATATTATTTTTGCTAGGTATGAAACAGCTTCTGATTCTGACTTAATAAGTGTAATCAACATATGAAGTGAAAATTTTTAACTACATAAAATTTTCAAAAAATCAATCCAATGGAAAACCATTGTCTTGTCTAACATGCATTTCTCAAAATAAAGAACACCACTGCACTATATATTCAATGGAATGGATAATAATGGAGATGATAATGAGATATTTAGGGTAATTTTTTGGTAATTCTTTGGATAATTTAACACATCCTGAGTCAAACTGAACTCAGGATGAGACTGTTCCTGAGAAATGAACACAACATGAGGGTAAATGTTTAATCCTTGACGCTCATATATTTGAGCAGCATCTGTCACTCACTGTTGTTTGTGTTCTATTATTTGATTAAGGCAGCAGCAAGGCAAAAATTTCCCATGTGTAGCTACCGCATAGGTACATCGAAAACCTCCCTTATCCCACATTCAACGAGCTGGCTGTGAATACATGTTAAGATTTAAAATCAGCCCTGCAGCGGCTCCCAAACAGGATGGTGAAAAACGCAGCGCTGCCACAAAAAGCTTTTCAGATGATAGGCACGGCCTTGTGAAAGACCTCAATTCAAACACTGTATGGGATATATCAGACCTTTGTCTCACCCCCTCTGGGGTCAAAACGACAAGACCTACTCCTCTCATCAATGTCATGTTCTCGCTCTCTCTCGCTCTCCCCCTTTCTCTCTCTCTCTCTTTCCCCTTCTGTATCCAGCCAGGTCAGGCTATTAAATGGTAGAATACATTATAGAGAAAGAGGGGGGGCTAATAGATTGGAATATTATAACCATACAATAATTTCATGAAAAAGTCAAGGAGGGATCATCGCTCTTATTAACTCCAAGAGAAATTGAGGCTGAAAAATGTTCAAATAGAAAATGTTAATGCCAGGCTATACTACATGTAATTGTGCCTGCACCATTCCCTGGGCTGGCCCCATTCATGCCACTTTATTGGTGGTAATTGAGGATATGAATTATAAATGGGGGGTGATTTCTCTCCTCCTTCTCATTGAAAGTGAAGCGTAATGACCAGTGCCATTGTTTAACCTTCATAATCGTGTGTTCTCATTTCTTTGCTTTCCTCTTTTCTCTCCTTTTCCTTTTAACTTCTTAACTACCCTTGTCTTTTTCTTTTATTCCTCTCCTCTATTTTCCATTCCTGTCACTTGCCATTCTCTCCACCCCTCATCTCCTACGTTTGTACTTTTATGTCTCTTTTATTTCTCTTTTTAACTCCATAACTATTCCTGGCTTTTTCTTCTTTCTGGCATTCTTTTCTTATCTCTTCCCATTACTTTCCTTTCCTTTCCTTTCCTTTCCTTTCCTTTCTAAAAACTACCTACCTACCCAAAAACTAGAAAAGGTATGTAAGAGACGCACATACATGGATACAAACACACATAATTATACACCCACACACTCAGATGAGGGGGTTGGCGGTGCTTTTTACCTTGCTGTAATTGCATAATAAGCCCCACCAGTGATGTGAATGCCCCAGGCGAGGGATCCAGCAAAGTGGGCTGGGGCAGGGAGGGGGTTTCTTGGCATCGTTTCTGAGAAGTTCACTTTTTTTTATTTAGGCTTTTTAAAGATCAGCAGCTCCACACCTACCATCCAACAAAGTCCATTAGCCCCAGCCTCTCACCCACGACCAGTCTGCTTTTTATTTACAACATCAAACGTTTCACTTCATTAAATTACCTTTTCTTTCCCTCCCCTCCTTGCTCTCTCTCTCCTTCGCTTATGGCTCTCTTAGTTGCATTTTAGTTGAAACATGTTTTCCGAAACAAAAGGACGTGGGGTGATGGGGGGATAAAACAGCCCTCCGTTGCAGTCTGCAGTGGTTTTATAGCAGGGAATAATGGGCAATTGGGAGAAGGTATTTAATAGGAAACCGACATTGTGCTATAATGCAACTGTTGTTAAAGGGAGACTCATTCAGCCGGTGTCTCTGAAACGTGGAGGGCTGCTGTTCGCTATTTTCCTTTTGAAGTCATCAACTGACTTTTAAGTGGTGATGACTGCATGATTCTGTTCTGGAGACACTTGTGTGTGTGTGTGTGTGTGTGTGTGTGTGTGTGTGTGTGTGTGTGAGTGTCCTGGGTTGTGATGTCAACTCATGCAGTTATGGGACTGCCAATAGAACACAGCGTAACTGCTGCAGGGTTGAATCCAATCAAACTGTACTATGGATTGTAAGTTTTTAGGTAAAGCACCATTTATTACAATATGATAGAATTATAATCGTTCATCTTCAAAGACTTTTTAAATAATTGATTGTTGTTTACTGCAATCTCCCATCAGATATGCAAGATGTAGTGTGTGAAATCCCTCTGAAACCCAAGTCTTTTACTCAGATTTTTTTTTTTTCCTCAAGCATTGATTGTGAGTTTGATTTGATCTCGGTCCCTCATGTACTGCCACATCTGCAGCTTGTACTGCTGTGTGAAGCAGGCGTCAGCTGTGTGAGCATATAAATGAAACCAGAGACGAGTGAAAGCTAAACATTCTCCGAGATCAATATTCCAATATCTAACATAAGGGAACTCCAATAAGTACAACGCCAGGGACACTTCAATGGCAACATCAAGGCAGCAGGGTTTACACATACACACATACGCACACATACACACACGCAAACGATTAGTGGGTTTCAGATAGTGATCAGGCAAGCACCATAAAATCCATCCTACTTAGGAGAAAGGAATAATCCATTTGGGGACAGGTTTCAATACGGTCCATACTAACCATGTCACGGTGAAGCGCTCACCAAAAGCAATGGAGATAATTTGGGGGCTGAGATACATTGGCAAATTTTTGAAGCAATGAAGTGAGGTCATATTGCCGGAAGCAGGGATACGAATTAGCAATCAATGTTCATCTAGGTGGTTAACATAATGGGCCTAAGGCCAACAAATGTGACCAAATACGGGTGTGGAGCTAATTCTGGTGGAGATCCCTTTGACCAGTCGCTTTCTCGTCAGTGTTTGAGCTTTATAACTCACTCACATGTAATCATTTAAATGCAGATAAAGACATTCCAGCGATGATTGCAAATGTGGCCTATGAATGGCAAATTCAATTTTAAAAAGGAGACACCACACTGAGGGAAATTGTGATAAAATGTCCATCTGCAATGCTTCATTGTTGCTCATCTTTCACCCAAATTATTAAGTAGCTTCCATTAGTCATGGACATCTCTGTTTGGACAATAAGCAATGAGGCTGAACTAATGACCCTTACCCTAATCACATCACAGGAGAGGCGATGTGTGTGTGTGTGTGTGTGTGTGTGTGTGTGTGTGTGTGTGTGTGTGTGTGTGTGTGTGTGTGTGTGTTTGCGTAAAGCTATGACCCCCAACGACCAGTGGTCATCAAAGAACTGACCACTGCTGGTCGATACCCTCCATCCACCCCACCGATCTCACAACCTAACCAATCCTTACTTCCACCTCCTCCTCCTCACAAAGCCCATTCGCGGCCCCAATCAATGTCGAATTATGGGTTATTTATTGAATAATCAAAAAGGTATTATGGGTCGGGCTGGCTGACTAGCCTGCAGTGGCTGACAATAGGGAAATAGAAGGTGGTAGTGGTGTTGGTGGTGGTGGGGGACTATTTATCAGCCTAGCTGCCATGCATGCATTTGAAATTAGGGTAATCAGCTGGCATGTAAACAGTAGGCCCAGCAGCTGGCTGCCAGACAGCTAGGCTATTACTCACTTGCCACTTATCATGGCTGACGTGTGAGTGTGTGTTTGTTTGAATGCGTGCATATATTAGAGGTGACAGAGGATGCATTTAGGGATTGGTGGTACTTTTGGTGTTTGTTATAAGAGAGAGTGTGTGTGCGTGTATCTGCATGTGCGTGTGTGTATGTTTGTGTGTGTGTGCATGCGTGTGTGTGTGAGCTTTTCATGTCATCAGTTTTAGACAACCTTCAACCTTTAGGAAAAGGGAGGATGCCAACTTAATCAGCAATAAAAGCAGTGGCAGCTTTTTTTTTTAGGAGCTTTCAACCACATTCACTGGTCTTCATCAGCGTGTCATATAATAACTGAGATGAATACATTACAGGAAGTATCCTCCACCTGTTGATGGAGACCATAAGATACAGGTCCAACTATATATGACAGTTTTTTAAATTCTTGTTATGACAAAATTAGAGTGTTAAAGGTTAATCAAATTCTTGCCAATGCCAATTATTTTCATAATAAATTATCTGAAATAAGTCACTTTTTTAATTGAAAAAAGGGAAAAATTCTCTGATTCAAACTTCTTCAGTGAGTGTTTTTGGGTTTAGTCTATGGTGGTACACCAAATAAATTTGAATTGGAGACAAAACATTTAGGAGATCACCATCGACATTGAAAATATTTTTTAGTTGGTGCTTGGCATAAAGTATAAATGTAAGGTTTATGTATAACTTCTTTTATTCAGTATTATTTGAACATTTTTTGAAACATAAACTTGAGATTCTACATTAATATATCTCTAACATGTGGTAACAGAGTTCCTTATTTTTGACTCCTCAAGAATATCCTATGCACCGATTCAGATACACAGATATTAAATCACTCAGAGGCTGTTCTGACAATGGTGGCATGACCACACTGAAAAAAAAAATCAAACACTATTCATAATCAATGCAGAAAATTGTAGGGGTTAGGATTTTAAACCCAGAGTCCCTAGGCCACTTGTAAACTAATCTGCCAGAGCAGCCTTTGTGTCAGAGGTCAACAGACATCATTACAGCGGGTGTGCGGGGGGCAGGAGAGAGGGCAAGTCTGCATATGTGTGTGCCTGTGTGTTTGTGTGAAGGGCAGATGAGAGGGCAGGGCTGGCCGCTGTGGGCAGATCGTCTTTCTCTCCAGAGCTTTGGCCTGTGAGGATTGGCTGCATGCTGCTGGGTTAAGAGTGGAAGGCTTACTCTGGCAGGGAGGACGAGGCTGGGCACACAACTCGATTTGTGTTTTAAACACCAAAACAAGCAAACATGGGAGACCGTTTGAGGAAATATAGCTTATTAAAGGCACACTATGCAGGATTTTCTTGCTTACTGTTTGCAAACATAACATTTGAACTTGGCCCCTCCTGAAAGTGATTCAGTCACACAGTGGAATGTGCTTTGTTCGTTCGGTGTTTTGCCTTGCTATATTTGCATGTCTTTTGGCACAGTGTCTACCATTTTTATAGCAAGTCCCACAGACTGATGCCCAGAAACATCCCCAACAAAATAAACAAGCCAAGGGTCCCTACAGATAGAGACACCAACACACACTTCTCGTGCTGATGATTAGAGGGATTCGGTAGCAGGATTACCAGGCCCACAGAAGCAATCTTCCACCAGTCTTAACCAAATGGTGTTTGCACCTAAAACTAATCAGTTTTTAACCACTGTGCTGGTAAACCATATAATATCATTATTTTTAGGAAACATGTTGCCAATCACTGGAATCTGACGCGTATTTTCTAAGTATTGTACTCATTTATCTATGCTTTGGATCAATGGTAACTTCAATTTACATTTTCAGCATCTCAATTAAAGGGCTAGTCTACCCAAAATATATTTTCTCACTCTTTTTAATATTGACAAACATATCCTTTAATAGGAGAATAAGTGTGTGTACAGCTATATCAGCACATGTACAGTATAGACATATACGTCTATAAACGTGCGGGCATCCATGCTGACTGAGGTTAAACCTATATCTCCAGGCTCTGACTCCATGTATTAAATAAAGTGGCGTCTCGGTGTGCTCCCCTTAAACAGCCCTATCAATCTGGCCCACTTATGGACTCCATAAATTACAAGCCAATCACAATGCCTCACTAATGCTCCGGCTGGAGCCACAATGCACGGGAGGTGTGGAGCAAGGATGCAAAGAAGGAGGAAAGGGAAGGAGAGTTGGGCGGTTGGAGAGGAGGTGACGGAGAAGAAATAAAATGTAAGAAAAGAAAGAAAAGAACAAAGGAAATGAGAGATCTTTACCCATCCACTGTTCTTCTACTTGTCTCCTCCTCTTGCTTTTAAGACCTCTGTACTGTTGACACTTATTGCATGTCGCCATATTTTCATCCCTCAAAAAGCATTAGAAAAGCCAATGTTGGGGTGGGGTAAGTGAATTAGGATTGGTTTTTGCCTCCCCTGGCCACAGAGGGAGGTAGGGTTACCCACAATAAGATCAGAATGAGACCAATTTTGTTTCCGTTGCCATTCAAAACAAACAATGGGCACCTAATAGCCCTGCAGCATCTGTGGCCTCGCTCCGGCCAAAACACACATGATGGCCCTGGTCGATAGACGCCGACAGCTAGATGGACGAGTGGAGTCGCGCTCAAGAGCACACACACACACACACACAAAGGCAGCCACACACTTACGTAGGCAGACAGGCTCGCGTGATCTTCCCTGATAGCCACGAGCTGCCTGGAACACTAGTTAGCGGTTGGTGTCAAAGTGGCCTGAGTGCTTCTGAAGACACCGATCATATCAGTGAAAAGAGGAGAATAGAGGCTTATCGACTCAGAGAGGGTGATGGACAGGGAGAGAAACAGGGAGGGAAAGAGAGGGTCGGGATTGGTGGTCATGTCTAGCCAACACATACTGTAGGTGATCTAATCTGGAGGCATTACACTGACAGACTGGCAGAGCTTTCTATTTGAGGATGGCAATGGTTATATGGATCTGTAATATTTTCATAATAAAGGTTCCAGGGGTTTAAGTTCTTTTAAAATGTCCCCTTTTTAAAACCAAAATTTGTGCTGGATTTAGAATATTTTTGAGTCTTTGGGTTTGGAACTGATTCTCAAACAAAACATGGAATTTGCAGATGATAATTTGAGTGAAAGGAAATTATGATGGGAACTCTAAATCATGATAAAAAAATAAATCTTTCTGTTTTCCATCTTCAGCGTCTCAGAGTGATGTATTTCCTCTTGCTGGAACAATGAATCAATCAATCACCTATCAGCAGGAATGTTGATATTCAATAAATCTTTTAAATCACTTCTAAAGGAAAAAATGTTTAGAGCTTTGGTGGCTCCAGCATCTGAAATTTGTGGTTTTGCTGGTTTCCTTTTTTTTATTTTTTATTTTTTTTATAAGAATATCCTTGGATTTGAAATAGTTCCTCAGAAAAAAACATGCAATTTGATCACAGTTTAGACCTCAATCAAATAAATAATAAAAGACTAATGTAGGCTTTTTGATGTCAATGAATTTGGTGAAAAGTGCAATATGACATATTAAGGTCTTGAAAATTATAGTTTTGGACTTGAAAACTGACTTGAATCTTCACTGTCTTGGCACTTTGCACTTGGTCTTAACTTTAGACTAGCAAAGACCTGGCAAATCTTATATTCTCATATTTTAAAACCAAAATGATTAAAAATAAAGAAGCCCCAAATCTGACCTCATGAAGAGATGTGTTTCCTTCTGATGAATCACCTCTTGTATTGGACCCTGGACGATCGGGGGAAAGCTAATTTGTTTTTGCACCCTAAAATCTATAGTTAACTCAAGGAAATGCAGGTAATAATTTGCGATAACAAGGAAAATGTCTTCCCAGGTCTCCCGCCCCTCTGATACGCCCCCTGGGCTCCACGGTTAGGAAGGACGCTCTACGTACAGCAGCCTGACCTCACACTGGCCTCAGCTAATGACATTAGGACAGACACGTTGGTGTTGTAACAGGGTCACCCACGGTGCACCTATACACACGCTTGCACCTATGACCATGCATACACACACACACACACACACAAAGTCCTGAGTCCCCTGGGCGAGCCGTTAAGGAAGCTCGCCTCTCTGGTCGCCTCTCATTACAGCCCATTAGTCAGGTGCTTCTATCAGCTCTGTATGTGTGTGTGTGTTTGAGAGAGTGTGTGGGGTCAACCTTCGCTGGCTAACAAGTGGGGTAACGGAGTTAGCAGGAGAGAGGCCGGATGAGGGAGGAGGGGTGCTAACACCTGCCCACACACACACACACACACACCCTGAGGGTATCGATTGCAACCGCCGTTTCACCTTTGCCTCTGTGACCTCCACAACGATGTGTTTATTTACTCCACCACCAGCACACACAAACACACACATCTGACACACGCTGTCCGTCACACACACATGACTAACAGCGGCATTAAGGAAGCATATTAGGGGCTGCTGTGACATTAGTTGAGATAACCCTAACAGCACAGGGCACAGGGAGAGCAACTCTTTGGCCTTCCTTAAGTCATACAGTTTCACCTGACACTAAGGAGACAGGAATTAATGGAAGGAGGGAGAGAACACAGAGAAGGATGGGGTGGAGGAAGATGGACTTTGTCACCTTGTGAGGACAGTTCTGCATGTGAAATCATTTGTCATTACAACCAGACAGGAGCAAAAGACTGCAGCGAGGGCCTTTAAAAACCACACTCATACACCAAGAGATTTGAGCCTCCTCAGGTGTCCTCTGTCTCTGAAGGATCTGGTTTATCAGCAGAGGGGACCTGACGTTCCACACGTATCCTTCCACCTACTCACTTTTTTTCCACAACGTATCCTGCACTCGCCTCTGATCCCCCTTTGTCTTCCTTTTGACACTTCAGCTGATAACATTACAACACAACGTGAAAGGGTGTTAAGATACGCAACATAGACTTTTATGAGTCTGCCAACCCCCTGATGAACTTTACCTAGATCCGCCATGTGAGAAAGGCAATGTGAAGAGAGATACAGTAGAGTGTGAACCCACTTGCACTTTTTTTTCAAAACGTGCTTCCCTGTATGTAACCACTACATGACCTAATTCTTTAAATGACCTTGGATCAGTATGTTGGCTTGGCAGACTCTCGTTATATATATCAGTAATCGTTTTGGTGTGGTGGCCAATCATACCACTAATCACTTTTATTAGTTTTATGGTATATGATATGATACAATAATGACACAGAGTGGACTGCAAAGTCCAAACGAGCGAGGGACACCACTCCTTTGGTCAACCACTTAACAAAACTCTGCTTAATACTTCACTGCTTCACTGTTCATTAGCTAGTCACTAATGTTGTCTGTTTATCAGAGTTTTGTATTTCATACATCTGCTGCCTGCTGGGTCTGGAAATAAGGCTGATGGTTGTGGCTTAAGAAAAGTCACAGGGAGTTAAACCAAAATAATTAGCTAAAATACCATAGGCTGTATTAAGGGAGTCCACAATCTAAATGATGAAGCCAATGGGGAAGTGACTTGAACCTGCATTCTTTCTAATGGGCAGCAGGGGGCAACTCCACTGGCTGCAAAAAGAAGAGAGACTGTATAGGAGTCCATTAGAAAATTATTGATTTAATATCTCAGTAGGCATTTACATAATGACTCAATTGTCATAATGGTTAGTTTCAAGTCTTCTTCAATACAGCATGCTGTTTATTAATAATTGACATGAATTACTGATGCACCTTGCTAACCAAGCCTGCAAGTTATGGCTATCTCTAGCTGATAACTTAACTCTCTCCCCAATAACACTGCTCCAAAAACAAGATTTTGATGACCAACATGCTAAAAGGAGGCTTTAAAACAGCAGTCCACAATTGCTCCATTTACTTTTTTCATACAATCTAAGTAAAAGACACTAATATACTAAACCTGAGGGCAACAGTTGAGTAACTGCATGGCTGCAAAGTGTGTGCAGGTACATATGCATGTGTATCTATATGCAAGCTTCAGTTTCTGTGCACGCATGCAGATTTTTTTGTGTGCGCATACAGTATGCAAGTGTGTGTTTGAGTCGTCAGCAGCTAGTAGCCGGCACGCCCTCCATAGTGATTAGTAGTAAAATTTTAATGGGGGATCCATACATATGTCTAGCTGTCAGCTTTACGATTACGCCTCAACATGCCAGCCTGGACTACAGACAGCCAGGACACAGACGCTGTTGTACACACACACACACACACACACACACACACACACACACACACACACACACACACACACACACACACACACACA
>JAOWBC010000115.1:19952548-19962831 GCA_028566105.1 Hypoplectrus providencianus
ACCGCCAGTCGGGCCGTCTTTATTCACCCCCCCCCCCCCGCCCCCCCCGTTTTTTTAGGCTTCCCAACCACTTTGGGAGGGGAAGACGACACAGAGGAGGAAGAGAAGGATGGATAGATGGTGAGCAAGGAGAAAGGCTGGAGGGACGGTGGAGAGGTGATGGAGGAGGGTGTAAATGCAGCGGCAGTGAGTCAGTCAGTCAGTCAATGGTTTGGAGAAGAAGCCAACACAAAAGGTAGTTGATGTGTGTGGCTCTTTTCAAGGCTGGTGTTTTTGTGTGTGTGCAGTGGTAATGTGTATGTGTGAGTTGGTGGGGGGACAACCCCCTTTTTTTAAGGGGTAGCTCGGGGTCGGGAGGGGAGGGGTGGGGGGGTGACAATGGGGTGGAGGATTGGGTGCATTAAGCCCCCCTATAGCAAGCTGAGCGCAGTCAGCGAGCCAAGGGGCTGGTCATTTCGCTGTTTTCACTGAGGGGGAAAAAGGAGGGGAAGGGTTGGGGGGGGTTGAGGGGTTCTCTCTGTGGTGACAATTTCCACCTCTTCTTTTCTCCAACCATTCTTGTGCTTCTCCAGAGGCTTTTCTTCAGGGTTAATACAGCCTGCAGCGGAGAATGGGATGGGGTGGCTTGGTGGAGGGGAGCGCTTTAAGGCCAAAAAAAAAAAAAAAAAAAACCCTCCAACCCCGAAGGCTTTTATTACGATCAAGAACTGTTGGAGCACTTCAACTCTGGGGAAGTTAGACTGAGAGAAACACAGGGCTGGATAGATTTTGTTCTTTGGCTCCTTCTTAATGCTGAATTTACAGTAAGAGATCAAAGATTTCTAGACTGAAATACAGCGGAGTCAACAGGACAAACACAAAAGCTGAAAAACATTAAGGAATAACAAATATGTGTTGCTGTCTGACACTTTCTGTTAACAAGGCACCCGCTGCAGGATAATAACCCAGGTGATATGTGAGCAACATGTGATATATCATCTATGAGCCACAGGCAACCCTTTAAAAAAAATGGATGCAAGATGTGTCGATAAAACACCTGCAGAAACTTGTCAAAAGTAACCCTAACTAAAGACGAAGTCAAATATATAACTAATTTCATTTATTTCAGACATCAAAAACGGTATATCACAAAATCTCCAGAATGCATAACAAAGTAGTCATAAAAGTTACAAAAAATACAACGGAAAACAAAAAATGACTGCTAAAGTGTACAAACTCTTGTTCCTAGCTAAATAGTATATATAGTGCTAACTAGCAAACTCAGTCAATACAAACTATAAGAAAATGTTTGTTTGAACACCATAGACTTAAAAAAAATTGATTAAAAAAAATAAATAAATATAGAACCATAGTATCTGTCATCATTAGCTTATGTTGTTGTGCTTATGCTTTTTGCATCTCAGTTGGAACCATTCGGAGTTTAAGGTAACAAAGTAGCTAATGCTAAGTATCTAATGCTAACGTTTAACATCTAGTTTTAACAAACAGCAGGCTAAAGCTGTAGTAATGGTGGTGTAATAAAACAAAATCCTGCTGAAATAAAAGTAAAGTGTTTATAGAAAAGTTTCCTAAAGCAGTTGGAACAACTTAGCTTGCTAATGTTACGGACTGTTCACGCGCCCGTGGAGCTCCGGTTGAAGAGAAGAGAGCAACAAAAGAAAGGGACGCAGCAACAGTGAGAGTAAGACAGAAAAGGCAAAGAGGGAAAGGATGAAAGCTGTCTCCACTTTAAAGTGGATTAGGGGCACACAGCGCTGAAACAATGGGAGGTGAAAAATCAAATTAGGCCTCCCGAAACATCAAACGAGGGAGGCCAGGAATAGCTAAGCTTCCTCTGTCGCTAATCTGTTGACTCAATGTGAATGATACACGCTGCTATTCACCACTGAAGACAAGCTGTTCTGCTTCTCTTAGCCTCCGTGTGCTGTGTTTGACTTCTTTTACTCATCTGCCGCTTTCTTCGCCCTTTTTGATTCGGTCCACTTTTGACTTTCTGGCTTCACAGGCCTCGGTGCAATAAAGTACGGCTCAAATCAAGCTAGCAAATGTGGACTGCTGAAGATCATATGATGCGGTTTCTGGTCCGTCTTGTCCTGTCCTGTCCTTTCTTTGTCCTGCTCTGCTCTGGTCTTTTTTCTACTTGGTCCTGCTTTTTTTCCCACTCTCCTCATTTTTGGACTTTTTCCCGTGCTCCTGTGTTCTCTCGTGTTCTCTGTTTTGCTTCCCTGCTGTCATTTCTTCTTGTCAACTTTCCTCATTGTACATATTCCATATTTATATGCTCTAGCCTGTCATCTCGTTTCTTCTCATCTCTTCCTGTCAGCTCCTGTGATCTGACTTCAGAGGAACGAAACTGACATACAAACATTCATATGAAGTCCATACAAAAAACACAGATCTGAGTTCTGTGGCCCATAACTTATCTCTGGCTCCCCTCAGGGGGACAAAAGAGGCGGTTGGCGATCGCACGACAGGCAACATATAACCTTAAAAGGAAAGAAAAATAATGATGTCCGAACTTTGAAATCCTTTACCCCTGGTTCTGCTCCTCTTAACTACCCCAGACTTTTGTTTTTAAAAACCCTGTTTACTTTAGTTGTTTTCCCATGTCATTATGCATTTCCCTCTTATCTTACAAAAGCTATCTGCATTTTCAAACCAACAACATACCCAAGTTTAGTAAGTTTGCTTTGTTATTAGCTGGTTTGTAACCAGCATCAAGACCCTTCATTGCACACTCACTGTTTACATGTGGTTGTTTATGGCACTGGAGTTTCCAAACAAAATGACTTTCTCTCGCTCTCCCCCTCCCACAGTTCCCAGTAAAGAAGAAGAATGCCCCAGCAGCGATGCATGTTCCATTGTTCACGCTCTGCCTCCAATTTGCTCTCCACATTCTGCGGCCTCGGCCGAGACGTTACGCCGGCTTAAGGGACAAATCGCACACACAAAAAGGGAGAGAAAGAGAGAAAGACAGAGGTGGTGGCGGCGGCGGCGGCAGTGGGGGTGTTGAGGAAAAAGATACGGAGAGATGAGGACAGAGAGAGAGAGAGAGAGTGTGGGGGGAGAAAAGGGGCTAACCCTCTTCACAGCAATGCAATTATGGTCTGCATTTGAAGCCGGCTGGGTTTTGTGGCAGCCTCTCTCGCTCTTTCTCTCCTCCGTCACTCTCTGTACTTTAGCGGCGAAGCTAATAGCCATAGCCGCAGCAATTTCTACGGTACATGACATTAACATGGTAGCGTGTCGCCGACAAAGGGAGGCATTCAAAGGGACTTAGAAAAGAGCAGCGGTTTCGCCTGGTTAAGTAGGCCTCAACCTGCCAAGACGGCAAGACAGACAGACAGCTAGTGTGTTTATTACCAGAGCCACCTAGGGAGAGGAGAGGGTGAGTGAACAGAGAGCAAAGATAAATTAGTCAGCCAGACAGAGGAAAGCAATAACTTCCTATCTGCTACCGTGTCCGTGCTCCGCTCTTTTAGCTGCTACAAGTGGCCCTTTTTAAATATGCACTGCTAAAAAATAGGGCACGGGGTGAATGAAACCTTAACCCTGCATGCCCACAAAGAATGCAGACACTTAAAATGACGCTATAAAACAACGCTACACGGGGAATAGCAGATATGATTGGGTTTCACTTTACATATGAGCAAAATTCAACACATAACCGGGACCACCAACGAGGACAGCTGCTCGCTAAGAGTTTTCATAGACGCAGAAAGATCATACATGTTATGGGAGCGAGTGTCTGCGCGCTGGTGTGTGTGAGAAACAGGTGGCCAATATTATAATTTGACACACAGTAGCAATGATTTTTTTTTTTTGAATGTTACCCTGACTAATTTGAGTGGGCATGTGTTTGCCTTAATGCCAGATTCTCCACGGGCCTTGAGATGAAAATACAATGAGAACATTGTGCTTCTGTGTGATAATCCCTCACACACACACATGCAAACATACTATACATATCACGGAAAAAGTCAAAAATATACACATTAGCTAAGATTAATGAAAATGTAGTTTTCCATTGGTAAAAATGATTTATATTTCCTATATTATGTCTTTTTGACTCAATAGTTTTATCTGGTTGTGGACTTTGTGTGGCTTTTATGACAAGATTACAATCCTTAGGTCTATATTTGCGTTGGTATTTATCTCACACACTTATATGTACACACACTCACACACACACACACACTGGAAGCAGGGTGTGTGAGGTTAAAATGGGGGAGATGAGCAGAAGGCAGAGTCAGTCAGCGGCCGTGGGTTTGACACAAAAGCCGCTTCCAAATCAGAAAGTTGGGGAGGCACAAAGAGAGAAAGAAAATGCAGGAGCAAAACGGCTGCCTGGGCACAGAGGAGGAGGAGGAGGAGGAGGAGGAGGAGGAGGCTAAAAGCGAGGGTAAACTCCCACATTCATACACACATACACAACAAGGGAACCCCCGCTCCATTCAAAAGACCATCTGTGGCTTGAAATGGATGAGTGTTGTGTGTGCTCAAAAACATTTCTGTTTTAATTCTTGTGCCTCCGGAGCAGGCGGAGCAGAGCGGGGAGGAAGGGAGGAGGAGGAGGAGGAGGAGGAGGGTGGGGAGGAGAGGAGAGGGAGGCAGGCGTGAAAGGTCCTGCTTCTGCGTCCTATCAGTCTCCTTAAAAAGAGGGAAGACCGTAAACAAGTGAATGAGAGATACAGGGAGGGAGTGTGTGTGAGAGACCGTGTGTGTGTGTGTGTGTGTGTGTGTGAGGGGCCCTATAACATAGGCCCAACTACACAAACCAAATTACACGGGGCGAGCTGGACAGACACAGCTATTTTGTTAACAAAACCACTCTGAAATCTGGCATTAGGGACACACAGAGGGACTAACGGGGACAGACGTTAAGGGCCAGTTTAGGAAATCCACCATGTCCCACTTGTTGGAAAAATACAACGTCAATGCTTTTAATGCCAAAATTAGCCTAAAGTCATGTTAGCTAATGTTTTCTATGTTTTCCAATTTAGGTAAAAAAAAATAAAATAAAAAATAAAAAAACTGAAGTACAAACTTTAAAATAATCGCTGTGATACAGAAACCTTTTATGCATAAAACTTAAAAGAAAAAAAAATAAAATACTGAGCTGATCCTTTCTCCACATGGGAAAGCCAAAAATAATGGAGGCAGGGTTGAGCTATAAAGTTTTGCTCAGATTTACAGTTATGAAATTAAGTCACATGCTCTTAAATTAATACATTTTTTCGACTAAATATTTGTTAAACACACGGACACACACAAGCGGTGACCAAGCATTGATGTATGAAAAAAAGGCAATATCAAAAATCAAGGTTGACTTGGCTTTCCTCTCCAAAATGATCAAATATTCATTCTTCCATTGCATATACTTTTTATCTTGAGTGGTGTGAAATGACTATTTGTTTCAGAGACATTCCAATAGACATTTACACCTATGCTGATGATCCTTTACATAGATATTATTCTTTCTTTATCACGTTTTAGTTTCACGAGAATATTGCTGTAGTTTCATTGTATATTGATCATTTGAAATCATAATTTTAATGTTTTGAAAACTCCTTAGATTGTATTAGATTTCCTTTCTTTTTTGCTGCTTGGAAAGATGAATTTAGCAACGTGAATTGTTGATTATTCAGAAGTAAATTATAAAATTATCATACTAAGGGCTTTTCCAAAGGAATAATTCATTTTAGAAAAATGAAAAAACCTTCAAACTGATCCAACTAAACCTGTTTTCCCTCTTGCCGAGTCTCTCCCCCCTCCCCTCTCCATGTTGTTGTCTCCCTCTCTCCAGATTGAGTGCCTCCAATTCATTTCCACCCCCCTCCATGTCAATTAATTAAGTGCACGCTTTTCTTTAGCCGTGCACGCCAATTAGCATGAGATAAATATGCATTAGTCGAATTATCTCGTCTTGTCATTTACCCCCCCGCACCCCCGCACCCCTGTTCTGATGTTAACGGTAATTTGCATCATGAGTATTTTTAAATGCGTGTTAATTAGGCCCAGGTATTAGGTCCTACCTTGATACGGGACCTGCCGAACGTGTTCAAGTGCTTTTGCAGCAAATGGGAACCTGACACATTTAATTAAAGGGTATAAGTGAGTTGGAAGGGAGGTGTTTGCATGCTGTATAATAGTAAAAACCCCTTTTAATAAACATGTTTTAATCACTAATTTTTTTTTATTATTAATACATTTAGGGGGCATTAATCTGGTATACATTTAGTTGTATTTTTCCCAATGATATGCGGCCTTTTTGAGTCATGCATTTAAAAGCAGTATAGTACTTTAGCCCACTTGTAAAACTGAAAAATGTGATCCCTTCCAATAACATGATGCCAATGGCCTTCTCCAAACTTCCTGCAAGATAATCAAATAATGGGCCCAGAAGTCGATTTTCTCTAATAGGCGTAGGGGCAATTCAAACGATAGACTTCATAGCATTACATCACTCACGGAGCACTCTGACAAGCCATTTACTGACAATGAATTACCTCACTGCCCATAAAAACTAAACTAATGTGAAATATCACATATTTTAATCAACTTGGAGGAGGGGGAAAAAAGTATTGCTACTTCTCAAATATTTGGACCGAGGCCGGACATTTTGGTGGCAAGCCTTAATTTAATTAACGTGGGACCATATTTGATTTGTGCCCATTAAAAACTCTGAGCTTTATGGCGTAATTCCTAAAAAGTATCACGAGAGGTTAACGACTTGTAGAAAAGGAGCGTGCGGGTTTTTTAATTACGTTTGGACAGTGTTTTATTGTCCAAAACTAAAGTGATTTTTCAACAGGTTCTCCTGGTGCGCCTGGGCATTAAATCAAAGCAGGATCATCTAAAGGACACGGGGCTTCATTTAGTGTTTCTGTAGAAGCGGGTGAGGAGAGGAGCAGGAGGATGGATTGGGTGTCTGCACCCAGTACGTTCTGTCTCACACGCGTCCACGCAGCAGACAGAGGAGTCTCAGCGGGAACTTACTCTTAAAGAGATCAATTTTCTCTAAAAGAAACGAAGAACATTTAAGGAAAATAGATGTCTGGAATGTGTTGCAACAAGAGTATTAAAATGATATATTTATCATTCACTTTGGAGTCACGTTGAGCTCCAGACACACAATTCAACCATTTATAGCATCACCACTGAATGGACTTAATTATTGATTCAGTTATAGGTTTTTTGCTTTTTAAAAATGTGTCTTTGACTTAATGTGAAAACCTGCTAATAACACATTTTTCACAATTTTTCTATTGTCAAAAAAACAACAACTTGTCTCTGCATATTTCTGTGCTGCACCAAATATATTATTTTTTATTTAATAAACAGTAATTTTCTTAAAACTAAAACTATAGCTTTAAGCAAACGTCACCAAAGTGTTATTAATAAGGCATTTACTGGGACTATTTTAATTTGCGCATTAATACAAAGTAATATTTTGGAGTACCCTAAATTAAACACATTTAAATTGTTATTAGGAATACAATTCCAAATAATAAAGTTACTGATGTAACATCAACGGAAAATGAACCACTTTAAAAAAAAAAAAAAAATGTTTATTTTAATTCCAGCATCTTCCTAACCATATTCCTATATAGTTAGGAAGATGCAGACGACAAATATAACACTTTCATTAGAGTCTTTGCAGTTTTCATGCTTTTGTGGGATTGCTGACAATAAGTTAAATATAGATTCAATTCCATACTCTTTTCAGTAATTCATAAAAACCTTGCCTTATTATGGCATTTTAATTTAGACAGAATAACAGAGTGGACTCAGGTAATGGAAAAACAGCTGTAAATAATTTTGGCAGGACCTAAATTCATCACAGGCCCTCGACTGGCTTCTATAGGAGCTCCTGAGTGAGAGCGGGCTTGATGAAGTCCCATAAGAAGTAAAGGATCTCTCACTGCTGAGCACTAAATTCTCTCTACAACAAAGCCTGAATGGCTGAGAAAGAAGCTGCAGCCTAGTGTCAGTGTGTGTGTGTGTGTGTGTGTGTGTGTGTCTATGAGACCTCTTGTTTCTTGACCCCCGAGCCCTCGGCCCAAGCCGACCTACTCAGACACAAGCTGACAGGACCTCCCACCCTCTCCCTCCATCCCTCCCTCCCTCTCTATCAATTAACAGATTGTCCAGATTGAGCATGCATCATCTGCCTCAACTTTAGGGGACGTACTCACTCAAAATGCAAATTTTCACTCTGCCATTTTTCTTGATGAGCTACTTGTCACTATGGTTGTGTGTAGGAGCGTGTGTGTGTGTGTGTGTGTGTGTGGTGGGAAAGCAGGGGGTCTGTTGTGGCCATTCAGTGGAAGAAAAGCTTGTCAGCATTATCAGCTTCCCCTCTCCAAACCGATGTCATTTAGTGCTGGTTGCACAGGGAGTTGGACCCCTGACACGGCAAAATTAATGCCTTGCTCATTTGCCTGATTTTCTTTTTTTCTTCATCACTTAGAATCATTTTAAGTTGGCACACATGTGACTTTTTAGGTTAGTTTCTTAGGATTTAAAAAAAAAAACATGGATAGAGATGGGAAAAAGGGAGGTGCTGGGTGGACAGAGCAGAGGGGATGGGTCAGTGTGTGTGTGTGTGTGTGTGTGTGTGTGGAGGGGGTGTGTGTGAAAGGCTGAAAGAGGGGTGCCTGATGGAAGCTGAATGCCACCACCCAGTAGGCCGTGAAATCAGAAACCCTTGCCAACAAGACAGCCACCCGCACACCAGCCGTCGCTCAGTGTGTGTGTGTGTGTGTGTGTGTGTGTGTGGCTCCTCTAGGGAAAGCGCAGTCATGCAAGGTATCACCCAGCTCCTCCTCCTGCTATCTCCTGTCACTCCCTGTCCTCCTTCCTCCTCCACTTCATGTCCATCTCTCATGTCTGTGCGAGTCACGGCACCGTTACTTCAGAGGCGATCTCGCTTACATAACGAGCATATTTCACAACAAAAAGGTCAAAAATGTGCCAAACCAGTCATATTAACAGACTAATTGCAACTTAAACCAGCTTTTTCACAGATCTGGCTGATAGAAACACTGATATTTTATTTGTGCAAGAGCAAAGAGAGGCGCTTTGTGCTGGAAAACACCTGTTTCTGGTCCTGACCTTTTTTTTTATTCGCTCAGAGAAAAACTGTGATTTGCTTGCATGTAAACTCTTCTTTTCCCTGCTCTGGTTGTACAAAAACGAAAAAAAAAAAAGAAAGAAAGAAAAGTGTTGTGACCCCCCCTCCGTCCCCTCCTCCCCCTCCTCTCTCTGTCTTTTCTTTTCTCCTTTAACAAACTCTCCTCTTTTCTTGGTGTCTCGGTTAGCGGGCCTGATTACCATGCTGCCGGTGACTTTTCCCCTCTTGTCTCACTCTCACTCTTTCTAAAGGGTACTTAATAAAATTCTGAGTCTGGTCTTCGTGTGTGTGTGTGTGTGTGTGTGTGTGTGTGTGTGTTTGGTATGTGTGTGTGTGTGTGTGAGAGAGAGAGAGAGCGAGAGAGTCAGGGAGAGAGAGAGAAAGACTTTTCCCTTGTTTTGTTTCTCTCTCTTTCTCTAAAGGGTACTTAATAAAATCTGAGTCCTGCGAGGCCCTGTCACAAAAGCATGGCACGTATCTTGTGCGCGCGCACACAGACACACACACTCACACACACACACGAACACGCATACATGCCCCTTAATTTCCATTAGAGAGGAGGGACGCAGAGCTTTCACAAACTGGCGTCTAGGGCTGCAGTTCATTCTCACTCCAATCTGCCAAAGTATACAGTTAGGCCAGAGAGAGAGAGAGAAAGTGAGTAGCTCGACAAAAAATGTTTGTATTTTCATATTTCTAACCCATATTCTACTTGTTTTTTAACTATAATTCTATTCAAATCATAACATGAGAAATCATTAAACCAGGTGATAAAAGTTCAAATTATCTCTATTTAATAAAAAAAAAAAAAAAACAGTTAAAAGTTGTCAAAAGATCCCTTTTTAAAGATGGGCTCTTTAGACACTGCAAAAGAGTAAAATGATGGAAAAACACTTTCAGATGTTATGTTCCAAACATAAATAATAGAATCTTTATATTAGATAATATATTTTAGCATCAAACTGGAACAAAAAAGACAAATATCTCCAATTTCAAAAGTGAATATCAGAAGTTGCTAATGGTTTTGTTGGTAAATCCTGTTTTTCAATTAACTTTTTTTTTTTTTTTTTTACATCTTTAACCCTGTAAAGCCCAAACCATTAAATAATTGTCAGAAAATTCCAGTTCTTTGAAACTGGAGCCTTTA
>JAOWBC010000115.1:20124775-20137220 GCA_028566105.1 Hypoplectrus providencianus
ACATTTTTTTTTTTTTTTCAGATGTTGAGTAAACCTGAATGCATGTTCAGTTATTCGTGTAATTTAAAGGATGGATGGACAATTGTATTTTCGTGCCCACAGTTTAGCAAAATTTCATTAAGACAGCCCAATATCCTTATCAAAGTTTTTTTTTTTTTTTTAATTCTTAAGGTTGGCCTATGATATACATTTAATTATTTTTTTGTCATAGCTTTTTGGGTTTCTCCTACATGTTTTAATGCTTTCATGTTCAAAGTACAATATTTTTTTTTATTTAGCATTTAACATGTGTTCACCTTAAATCTCACTTTAAGACAGTAACACACAGCAAGATTTCTGATATCACAACTAAACCTATTCAAGAAACAGTATTTAGCGAAGACAAGTGTAACATGGAATGTTTAAACATCCAGTGCCAATCCAATTTACATTTACAGTTACATGCTCAATTTGTTTTGTTATGTTTTTGTTTGCCAACCTCTTTTCTTCAATAGATTTTCCAATTATATTGATCTGTGAATACTTTTGACCAGTATGTTTTGAGGAAATCATCACCTTTTTTTTTTTTTTTTGTTGCATTTTTCACTATTTTAGAAAGATTATTGTAAACTTGATCAAATGAACCTGCCATATTTTTTTTTACTAAGTTATGGGAATAATAATTATTTCCAGGAATATAGCTTGGGCAGCTCATATATAGCTCAGACAACATACACAAGCGTTCCTAGCCTAATTAGCACCACTCCTGTATGCATGTTCTCATGTGTGTCTTGTTACTGCTCTATTCCTCCAGCATGTCGGCTCACAGGCTCCTTTACTGAAAGGTCTCTCTCTCTTCCTCTTTCTCCGTCTCTCTCAGCTGGAGTGCCAGGCAAGCCGCTCTGGAGATGAGGAGTGTGACAACAAAGAGGTGGAGGACAAGGAGGTATTAAGTGCACACACTCTCACACACACACACACACAGCGAGCAGCGTGCGGTAGTTATGGTCTCGACAGCTTTAGCACCCCCATATTGTAAACAGGGGGGTGGTGACCGCCTCCCTGTGCTTGTTAACATCATCTCCGTCATTCAGCAGACGCGGCACTGTCAGCACCTCGCTGTGCCCCGACACAATCAACATTAACTATGACACACACACACACACACATACAGTCACCAGACACACCGCCTATGTTCATTCATTCCAAACTTTACACACACACACAAGCAAATTTGTTCATATATCCTGCAATAAAAATATGCAAACACATTTATACACAAATAAACGTACTGTATAGGGTATGCATATACAGACACACACATTTAACCTCGGCCTGCTGCATACACACATGCACATATACACACAAACTACTGCACATCCTTGCAGCGCCCCATGCAATCAACATTATCCATGTGAGCTGCTTAATGGGCGCCTCGTAAAACAGACGACAGCTCTGCTACCTAGACCATCCAGAGGGAAGAGAAACTACCTGTGCGGACACACTCACACACACACTGAAGATATACAGCAACATATGTATAGTATCATCCATGAAGACTGAGCTTGCACATGAAAAAGTATGAAACTGAAATGTAGTGCAGTAGTCTTTGTTTTGTTTTTCTCACAAGTTAAATGAATAACAACCCAAGCATTATGTTTCTTCATTCAATTCTTAAGTGCTGACTGGCCAGAGCTAGCTTACTATTAGCCAAAGAAGCACAACTGCAACTCCAAACAAATCCCAACTGTCAACTGGCAAGTCCAGAGGAAATGTTCCTCCACTTTTAAGAGCTAGCTGACACTCTTCACATCCATCCACAAAAATCTGACACACGGAATAAAGACGACAATAAAAACTTCAGCACAGGTTGGCATTTGTAAACAGTTGCGTTTTTGAGCCATGTTAAAAAATGTCAATAGTCCATTAATAGTCCAGTACTTCATATGCTACAGAAACCAATAAGAGTCAAGCTTTTGTTTTGACTGTGATTATCGTTCTGCTGGTGGGACCTGAATTCTAGCTGACATCTCAGTCATCTGAAGTTGCAATGTTAGCTGTCAAAAGTTCACATATTAGCCATTGTTACAACTCAATGGTCTGACCAGTCAGAAGGTGGTGGACCAGTCTGTTATAGAACCTTTGGTAATGCAGTGTTTTTGTGTTGGTTCAGAGTCATTATAAGCCAATAAAAAAATTAAAAATGCATGAGGGGTGGAGCCACTGGTTGTAGCAGTGATGCTGTGTTTCCAGATTTCAGCAATTACTTTATGATAAAGGGGCTTGTAATGTGGAAGTTTCAATTTTAATTCAAAATGGAGATAATGTTTTTGGTTCAAATGGAAAACAAAGGCCTGATCCCCTATAAGAACAGGAAACAAAACATGTCAAAAAGAGATTCAAGCAATCAGTGAAGACTGCACCTTCACAATGTGCTGTGGCATTCACATCAATCCACTTCCAAAAGGAAACGCAACAATAAAGGACAGAAAATCAACACACACACCAAAACAGTGAAGCACTTCAAGGCTCAGTGGAGTTAAAGATGGTATCAGGTAAAGTGCCTGGTGTGTGTGTGTTTGCGTGTACGTTTGTGTGTATGTGGTCACCGAGACATAAAAAGGGAGCACGCCACCCATGTCAGATATGCTGCCCTTTCTGCTAACGGCTCCAGAGGCCACAGAGGCTAACTGCCGTCGCTGCCACCCGCCCACTCGCAGACAGACAGCCTCCACCCTCTGCTCACATGCACACACATGCACTCTCACACACTCAGGCATGCACAGGGCTGCGGTCCACACGGCCGCGGTCATTCTGCGCGTCTCCAGCCAGCTAGCGGCGACGTTCCCGCCACAACTGCCAGTGCATTTGACCTTTCCTGTCCAGGCCTAATCGGATTGTGTCCCTCTTTATGAAATCAGACGCTAAAGGTCAGCAGGCTGTTTAACATGGGGTGGAGGCCCAGAGCTATGGAATTTGCCTTGGCAGTAAATTACCTTTATTATGTTTGGTCCGTGTGATTCTATACCCTCCCAAAGGCCGCGGGCACTGGACGTGGTGATACATGAAGATGGGCTACAAGGCTGCGCTTTGCCTCAGAAGCACAAAGAAAGTCTTCACTGACTGGGTTGTTGCATGGTGTTACACAAACCCAGGGCACTTGCAACCTGGTGAGCTTTGTTTCACCTCTTGCTTTGTGTTGCGTGTCCTGTCATTCTCTCACTTCTCTCTGTTTAGAATACAACAGATCTTTCATACTCGCCTTCTTTGTGTTATCAAGAGCATTTGATGGAAGCAATACCTGACAGGGAAGACATTTATTAGGTGAGGTTTAAGCCAAATTATTTTTGTTATGCATATGCATCCATTTTAATTTAGTTCATCCACCATTCCTCTGGTCAGTTTTACCAGTTTTTATGCTTATGAAAAAGATTTATTAGGTTTTTTTGTCATCTTAAAATATATGCAACTGATGCACATTCACACCACTCACTATTCACACCTACAAGTGACATTCCATTGATTCTATATATTGTCATAACATCTAAAATTCACTTCATGTTCTGTCCGAACATGCCTTAACCAGGCATACTCTTAATGGGGATTAGAAGTTGTAACTAATGGCTTTTTTAATTGTGAATGAATCATTTATTAATGCTTTATTGATCAGCACAAAGACATTTATAGGAACAAATTTTGGGTTGCCAGGGTTTAAAAACATCTCTTTAACTCTAACACTTGCCCCATATGAAAAAAATGCAGCCTCTAGTTTAAACAAGGTACAAAGACAAGGTAAGACAAGTTAAAAACCTAGTATATATCGGCTGGCTATGTTTGGCTAATGAGGAACAGTTAATGGTCGTGATGGTAAGCATGCTTTTGCCAAAAATAAGTGAAGTAAAATATTGTCCTTATGAGGCCAATTACACTGTGTTGGATACGAAGTGCATTGTGAATATAGGAGATTACAGCAAACAGATTCTCTAGCAGCACTGCCTCCCGAAAGTGAGATCACTCAGTCAGTCAGTCACATGCATAGCCATGTGTAGAGCTGACCTCTGCTGTGAGCCAAAAGGCAGTTTCCTCATGTAAAACTCAGCCTCAGCCTTTGCCATAATGTATATCGAGGTTATAACAAGCCACTGCATCAGATAAAGGTGTTTGTGTGTGTGGCTATGTATTACTCATGTGTGAGGACATAAATCTGTCACATTGTTGATACTCACCCTGCTAATTCAGAAAAGATAAAAGCCCTCATGCCAAAATTAAATAATGTTGGATAACACTGGGTACTTAGGGTAACACCAGTAGCATTTGGGAATAGGGTTTGCAAATGTGAGTTTGTTTCTAAAGCTATTGCTGCAACAATGATTAAAAAAATCTGTCATAAACTTTCAGTGTAATAAAATTACAAAACCCTGTACAGTGTTGGATCACATGTTGGAAATATGAATGCTCAATAAGACATCAACAAACAATTAAAGTCCCATCAGTCTTTAAGAGTTATCTTTTAAGCACTAGGCATTCATGAGATAATTATTAACTATTAATAAATCTTTTAAGTACCACTTAAAAACGATCAGATATACCTAATCAGATAACTTTATACCGTAAATAAATGATTTGATTGTTTGTCACCAGCAGCAGCATTTGAATGATGGTATAATGTTCTCCTAAACCATAAATATATAACATGCATGCAGAGGAGACAGCCCCAGTTCACTTTGACATGTATGTTGTATGTAAGAAAAAGAGACACAGGAACAGATCAGGGACAAGTGATGGAGATAAAGACACAGACAGACAGAATGAGCTGAGATGAAGAAAACACATCATCCTGGATACTGGACGCTGTCTATGTTGAGGGCTGATCTCTTTCTCTTTCACACAGACACACATACACACACACACACAAACACACGCACGATCTTTGATTCTGATGCGTCGTGCTGTCCATTTGAGGAGTGTTCCCGTCAACCAGGAAGTCCTCGCCTGGTTGTCATGTAACCCTTTGATCCATCACGCAAGCCACTTCCTGATCCCTCACCCCTTCATACCTACTGATCATCACTCACATGACAGGCTAGATACCTCACACTGAGCGTGTGTGTGTGTGCGGTACATGTTTGTGTCACGAACGGACAGAATGGCCGCTGTATTCGGGCTGACATCACTCATGCTCCTGGCTACAAACAGAATGATGATGGGGATGTAACTGATATGTGCGGACAACAAAGAGAAAACATCTTCAAGGCCTTTTACGCACCGTGAATATCATCAAAGATGGCAGATGGCGATGAATGTTACCAAAGACGACAGTTATCCTTAAAACCATTACACTCATGTGCATCCACTCATTCTATTGTGACTCTAAGAGCAAAATTCTTTCCTTTTCCATATATTGTGATAACACTAAACAATACATTTTTATCTCACGTTTAATTTAAAAGTCACCTCTAAGCTTCCACGTTACCCTTTATAACGTCAGCACAATTAAAAAACAAAGAGTTCTCTAAAAGGCAGAAAGAAGCAAGGCAGTGGGGGATTCTAATAGAATCTTAACTCATCTCTCACTAAAAGCCTCCTCCAGAAACAATTACAGATAAAAAATGAACACTGCCTATTTCAAACAGAACATGCGCACATTCATAACCCCCTAAACCAATTGTAAAAATGGCCCCTTCTCTGGATGAGCTGCAAATGTTTCCAGACTAATACCATCTCCCTCATCAATCGGCTGCTAATGACTGCGAGGTTTCAGAGTTGATGTGAGGGAAGGGTCGGTTGCACATAACTTTGTCTGGAGAACATTGTCTGCAAACTCTGGGGAGTGATGCTTTACAGTAAAGGTGAAATCCACACACTTTACATATGTGATTCCTATGATCCAGGATATTTCATCAATATCGACTAACTTTCTATCTGAGCTATTGAATGGAGAGCCAAGGTGATCATTTGTGATGTTACTGAAAGTGGAAACATTTATAATAAATTGAATTGAACTTTTTGAACTTCCTGTTTTTGCAACTTTTGTGTGTGAGGAAGAACATTCAGTTGAGGGTGTACCTAATCTTATTAAGTTACATAAAAATGGAAAATATGCTAATCTAGTTAGACAACGAACAGGTTAGCTGGAGCCATCAAAACATCCTCCACCACCTTTTTTCACTGATGACATTTTGACTTGTAGCACAGGAACATTAACGATGGCTTTGTTCCTTTCAAATGAGCCACAACAGCACGGACCAGACCTTGAAACTGACGTGGCTAAATGGAATTCAGCTGCAATTCATTTATTTCTTACAAAAGAGCTGTTTTTTCTGTGGCATGCCAAAATAGTTGCTGTGAAAACAACCTATACCAAACAGCAATCTCTGGGCCTGTCAAGCCAATGCCTAAAGTGCCTTAAACCTGCATTTTTTCTAATGGCCAGCAGGGGGCGACTCCAATGGTAGCAAAAAGTTAGTTTATATAAAAGTCAATGGATAATGACCTAACTTCTTACTTGATTTAACATTGCAGTAAACATGCACATAATGGGTTTATGGCCTCAATCAATACAGTCACATTTTGTGGGATATCATAGGAACCCCCTGCAAAAGGCGGAGTCTGCCCTGAAGTGGGCAACCTCGGCCCTGGAGTTGGATCAAAGTCTCTCCTGTGCCCCTTCACTAAGTCTGATAGCTGAAGAAAGAGGGGCTGGAAGTAAGCTGTAGGAAGAGGAGGACACCAAATGTTACAATCGACGAATACAACCAATTGCAGACACTGTCATAATTTTCCAAGAAGATGAGTTAGAGAGTTTATGAGAGGATGGGAGAGCCCATTGCCCTTCACTAGCAAGTATAGGGTGATGTCCACATGATGTAAGTATTTCATGAATAGTTCCTCAGTGGGCTCACATAATTGCAAAGTGAGACCTAAACTATATGAAGCAAATGTATGCCATGTTGCAGAATGTGCAGTCCTTGGTTTCAAATTTGTCAATTAGTAAGGCTGATTAGGCCTCTTTTTGTGGATCAGATAGACCAGCCATGCTGACATTTCTGAGAGGTCACCACACTCAATAAATAAAGACGATGATGTTGTCCGTCACACCCTGATAGAACAGGAAAAACAAATAACAGAGTGGCAAACAAGTAGTCCAGAGACACCCACACATCAGGAATAAAAGCTCTGGGGTTTAAGAAGTTTGGCAAAACACAACAAAATGCTCATTACCCTAAGTCATAAAACTATAATACTCAAACTTGCATTATAAAAAAACGAATTTACACATTAAACACTCTACACTTGTTAAGCTTGGACTCTGTTATCATTACAAAGTCCACCACTTAAGCCTACAACATAAATACAAGACTGCGGCTGGCTGTACAGTAAAAACACTTGAGAGTGCACATACCTTCCATCAAAAATTAACTTGAGTAGCTTTGATAATTATACGATGGTGTAAAATATTTAACAGCGAGTGGAGAGAGAGCTGTTTAGAGCAACGCGAATGAACATCAACTTCATCCAGAACAATAACAATTACAAACTGCTCGCCGCTTCTCTCGGCCACTGTGCATCTCACTGTGTCTCACTTATTCCACTTTAGCTCTCTCTCTGGTTCTCTTTCTGCACCTTTCTATTTGCATCCCTCTCTTCTTCTCTGCAGTGGAGAGAGGGAGGGGAAGGGAAGGAGATGATTTAAGGTAATGAGAGGAGTAAAACATCATTAGTGCAAATTAACTTTTGTCAGCTGAGGTGATCTTGGTGGGGGCGCTTCTGTCACCGGCGGCAGCTCAGATAATGGCAATTTATGCATTAACGTGTGTTACAGTGTGTGTGTGTTTCGTTTAGTGTGTGTGTGTGTGTGTGTATGTGCGTGTGTGATGATGGCCACCGTGGACGTTTTCAGTCTTAAAGGGCAAGTCCAGTCTTTTGAAAAGCCCTTCACAGACAGCATCAGAGTTTTCATGCAAGCTAATCTCACTACTAGATAGATAAAGGTGATAAGATGTCTTCAAAGGAAAATTTAAAAAACAGCTTAAAAAAACATTAGGGAGCCCTTCGCTCTTAAAATTACCATTGTATATCACTAACCCTGGGTTACCTTGAGAAAACACTAGCATGCCTCCATGGTGAAGGGAGAATCCAATATGCCGATGTACACTTATCTACACAACTATAAGATGCTCAAAGCAGATTACCTAATACACAGAGCACAGAGGTCCTTTGGTGTGGTTTAAAGGTAGGTGGATGGTTAAATTAACTTTGGACTTGGGCCGAGTACAACAATGTATAGGAAAACTCAAAACTCAATGTAATTTAAACTAACGTTCAAATTAACCTCTCTATGCTGATACATCACATCCTAAGTCTTTATCTATGTCACCTATGTGGCTTTGTCCAGTAGTTACATCCAGATGTAGTTATTTCAATACAAATACTGCTCTTTTTTTAACCTTACCCAAATAGTTTTGTGCCTTACCCTTAGGGTACACTTCCTGTGAAAAGCCACTTTGCCTGTAATGAGTTATAACTGACATGCAATCACTGGCATGTCAAAACCTGAAACCCTGTCATTTTAGAGTAGAAGCATGTGTTTTTAACTTACTTAGACCATTGTTATGCTGTATGAGTTGTGGGAGAGTTTGCAACTTGTGTAAGCTATGCAGTTGTGTACTGAGCCTCTATTAACTTCAATTCATCAGGGATTTGGTCTGTAAACAGATTTAACATTCACCACAGAAATCAAAAAGAAAGATTTCTTCAAGAATTCAAAAACACAGGTAATTATTGTATAAATGGCCAAGTGTGCTGATAAGACTTTTTGTAAACATGTTTTTTCTAACTCAAATTAACCCACAGAAAAGTAATTGCTCTATTTATAGTTGTATGTGACAGTCTTGTCCTTTTCTATCAAAGACCCACATATTTTCTAATCCATCTTTTTGTACTGCTGATTCAAGCAGTACATTTATATGGATCTATGCCTTGGAACTGTTCCACCTACCAGTCAACCAATAATGTTAATGCAGACAATGAAAAGGGGCTGTCTAAAATAACTATCTCGGAAACTGAGACTGTACAACTGTGTGAGTGCATATTTCTTTGCCATGAAATTGTGGCAAGTTTATTCTGTATTTACAAGTCATGTAAGGTGTTACAGGTGCATGTTGTCTGTTGTCACCTCCCGCTGCCTCTTTCTCTCTCCCCTTGTCTCTCTGTCTCTCTCTCTCTATCTTCCTGTCTTCCCAGCTCTGGCAGTGGGAGGCATGGTCATGTTTAATGCATGTGGTTTGTGTTGCACTCAGAGCTGGAGAATGGGCTCCAGTCCATTAATTAGTAACAAACGGTCGTTGGAAACAAGACAGGCCCAGCACAGGTCAACCAGCTCCAAGGTCTGGAGTGATGTGGACACTGATGTCTGCCCTAGGCCATCTACAGTCTGCAGCTGGGCTCCACACCGCCTCTTAACTGAGTCACAATGTGTACAACACTGGGCACACTCTGCACTGAAGGTCTTATTTGGGATGCCAATACTGGTGGCTGCTAGTGCATGCTTAAGTCTGCGTGTAGTGGATGGTTCAAAAAGAAAAGGGCATGATGACTCGCTAAGGAACATTGGAAAGGTTCAGTCTGTTCAAATGTTCAGTGTATATTTTGATTTAAGAAAAAAAAAAATCTATGAAACACCAAAATTAGATGCAATGGGGGATATAAACTGATGAAAAATTAGCCTTACCAAGAAATTTGAAGCTTCATCCAAAACAAGGCCTTTTGAATGCTAATCACCTCTTTTTTCTGCCTGCATCTCTACAATTTTATATTATTGATTATAGGTTTTAGATGATTGCTTATAAGATTAGGCTACACTAAAAGTATTGGTATTACACCATTTGCAATAATAAATTCCAGCAGTGGCTGCGTAAGACTGTATCTGGCATGTATGAGCCAAACATTTCCAAAAACTTGTGAAGCAAAAAATATTGAAAGAAAGATAGATGCAATCATTTCCAAAAAGAAATCTCATCAAAACAATCTACCACACTCCATATGTGTTGGCTTTTAGTTAAAAAAAAATAAAAAAAAATAAAAAATCAATGTGATCTAAAACTGATGGCTCTACACTTGATGCACACAAAGGGAGGCTTGCATTTGTTTAAATGTGGGAGGACTAGCAGTCGTCGAACAACAACAAAAAAATTATTTTCTCATTGAATAACTTTGACCAAAATGACCAAATAACTTTTTGTTTTAAAGTAACGTGACAATATTGATTCAACAACATTCAAATATTCACATGAAAACATGGATGTAATAAAATCAAATCTGTAAAGCCTTCATTATTTTAAAACGAATCCCCTTCTTTTAGCTGTGTATTTAATAGTAGCAGAGTTCACCATTTCCACATTAGATTCATATTGCCTCCAGAAAACACAGCACAGTCACAGAATTGAATAAAGCATGTAAGCAGCACAATTTTATCTTCAAAGCTACCAAAAATAGTGTGTACAGCCCCCCCCAAAAAAACACAAATATAACAAAAACTCCATGTGGATAAAGCTTGTCCAAAAATGAGAGTTCTTTTTTTTTCTCTTTGCTTTCACTTTCATCGAGCAGAGGAGGAGGGTCCAAGTCTGCATATGATGTTAACAAACAGTCAGTGACAAATTCTGCATAGTCAACCTTTAAGGATTACAATTTTAAATGTCAAATAAACCTTTTTATTAAACCAGGATTATTTAAACTGCTTATATTTTGCTTGGGTTATAATTGTTCTAGGTACAAAAAAAAAGGCAATATTATGATCATTTCTCATGTTCATGATTAATTGTTTTGTTCACAAAGCCCAGCCACATGAACTGCCTCGGCTTAACTCAGCTACTCGAAATGTTTCCTGTATTTTCAAGAGTCTGCGCAAAGGATATCAGTTAATTAACCAGTGGGAATAAATTATTTGTAATTATCACCACAGGACCAAAGCACAGAGAGAGCGAGGGAGGAGAGAGAAAGGTGGAGAAAGGGAGATAAAATCTTGTATGTTAATCAAGCCATGATGAATTGTCCGTGTTCATACAAACACGGCCTCTTCATGAGTCCCCTGTGCATTTCCTGCACACACACACACACACACAGACAAACAGCACAAGAGAGTGGGCGGAGAGAAGAGAATTAATTCTATGAAGTGAGCTGGCTAGGAAACACTGTATGTATATAAGTGGTGTGGGGGTGTGACGGTGTGTGTGTGTGTGTGTGTGTTTGAGTGTGTGAGATTAACTGACCATATTACGTGCATATGTGACAGTGTGTGTGTGTGCAGAATGCCAAGCAGCAGTGTGGTTGTGTAAAATATACTCAGCAAGGTGTAACTGTGTGTGTGTGTGTAAGAACATAAGTAGTGTAATATTGTCATCCTGGTCGCCGTGGCAATGACATATCTTAATCTGCTTAGTTAGCGACCAGGGGTCTTTAGCTAACGGATTATCAGCCAGATTTGAGTAATAGACTCCTCATTTAGCTTTAATGCGTTTTGCATAGAGAGCAACCTCCCCTCATCACTCTTTAAGATGAATCGGCTTCCCAGCTACAAGATAAAGGAAAAAAAAAACTTCTAAAGATATTAGTCTTCCAGCAACTGCATAAATCATAACATTTGCTAATGGAGGCAAAGTTAAAACACTAACACAGCCTTAGTAGTGTACGGACACTAAAATATGCCAACATACACAGTGGGGAAAGAAAACATACACATGCATAGTGGTAGTACTCTTACTTAAATACAGCAGTCCATTACATGTCTGTTCTAGCCGTACCTCTTAATGCTAAGCTGCAGCTGCTGCTCTGGTGAACATGGTCACAATAACGTTTGAATGCAATTATCAGGGAATTTTAAAAAAAGTTGCAATTGCAGTGAAATGTTGACTCCATCTGTGAAATTAAATGTTGCAATAGCCATTTCCAGTACAAGTGCAAAACTGTTTAAACATGTTCAACTGCCCTACCAATCCAAATTCACACACTATGCATGTAAGTACATAGTCTATGAGTTTGCTCTCTTACCATACCCTGGGGAAAAGATGCAACATTGGGAATAAAGATAGCTTGAAGAGTGCCAAAGGTTAAAATAAATAATTCCACATCCCTCAAAGGCTGACTAAATGTAGGAATATCATGTTTGTTTACATGATATTGTTTCAAGTTATGAGATGAATACAACCAGTTTTATTTACATTTACCATGGCTAACCTTTCTCTTTATGGACATCTGTGTATCTTTTGTCCATCTAACTAAAGAGTGATTCACATAAGATACCTGACTACATATCACATTAATGACTAAAGCAAAGGTTCAAGAGTCAGGTGTGAACATAACCTTCTAGGGACCATGCTGGATTTCACCAGTACAATAATACAGTTATATAGTTATATGCTATGCAATATTTGCTTCACCAGCTTCGTTTGTTTCAAATGTAAATGAG
>JAOWBC010000115.1:20145873-20160821 GCA_028566105.1 Hypoplectrus providencianus
AAGCTAAAGATCACTGATGCCATTGGACCATTGATGAGGCTCTGCTACAGCCAACATGGCAACAAATCCAGTACCGTCTGATGTGCTTCGTGCAATTAATTGTGTTCATATAATGGTGGACTAAATGGGGTAAAAAAAAAAAAAAAAAAAAAAAAAAAAATCCCTTTAGATGCACCCCAATTCTTGATTTCAAGGAATTCATTGATATTAAATGCATTCAGAAAAAATGGCATAACACATTTTTCAATGAGCATTCTAATTTATTGAAGGCACATTCGTTAGAAAGAACACAATATGTGTGTTGAACATATACATTCATTGTCTATCACCTTTGCCAAATTAATGTGTATCACATATTAGAGCTGGGTATTCTACAATTTCTGGACCAAAAAACTTTAAAAAGGCATCGGCTGTTTAAGGCAACACTTTAATTTTTTTGTTGTTTTTAATAGAAAAAAAATATTTGAGTTGCCTTCACTATAAGCTCCCTTGTGTTTACATTTTAATGGCAAATTGTGAGATTAAAACCATAAATACATTGGAAATGTAATAAATAGAAGATAGAAATTATTATCCAATACCCAACCTCAGATTTAGAATCACTACTACTAATGTACAAGGCATCACATTTCACAGCAATATTAAATACCATTTAAATCATCCTAATGGATTTATTTTCCAGTGTATAGCAATTGTTTGTTTTGTTATTTTTACATAAGGTGTATGACTGTTGCAAAAACATTGGAGTAGGCAGGGTTAGGCATTTGTGCCACAAGCTCTATGTGAATTACAGTGTTTCATACAGCTGGCTTTCCTGACATGGCTTCGGCACAGTACACCTAGACCACATCTGTGGAACTTTCTCATTACAGTATGTGCACTGGGACGGAAAAACATCACCAAGATTTTGTCCTAGTTCAGCTCAAACACAACCTGTCTTGCAGAAATGTTGGACCCCTGTTTCTAGCTGATTTTCAGACCACTGACAAAAACTATGAAGTTTTATTTCCTTCACAAGCCTGCTTAATGGAGTGTTAACAAAATCTTGTGAGCTCCTCTCAGAGTCTCATTGATTCTGAACCCTTTGTCTCTTCTTCAGCTCAGTCCCTTCCAAGTCCTTCATGCAAGCGACCAGGAAATTGCGGCACTTGAGAGCATACTGCTCAGGAAAATCCCGGAAATGACCAACGTGGGGACTGGAGACAAAATCAAAACTGTCCACCGGGACGCCCTTCTGCTTCAGGGTCTCCACAAAAAGCTTGATATCCATGTGCCGGATCACCTGGTCAGCTCTGGAGTACAGGTGGAAATGAGGCCAGGCTGGTGGCCTCTCCTGCACCGCATCGTAGTGGTTCTTGTGGATGTACTTGGTCACAGGGTAGAGCACGACTCGCAACAGGAAAACAGTCACCGCAAAAAGGGCTAAGAGAACGTACCTTAATACAGGAGTTATTTTGGGCCCCAGGGTGGCCGTCAGTGCGCGAAGGGCCCCACGGACATTCCCACTACCTGGGGCGCTGTCCACTAAGGCCCCAATCACACATAAGGAACTAAACTGTTTATCATTGTGCAACAACTCAATAATGTAACGGTACAGCATGAAACCACCGTTACTGAATATGTGAAAGAAAATAGGACTGTTCTCCACCTCATAGTCATACAGGATCTCCAGCAACTTCAGGGCCGTACTGCTCAGCTCTTTGTAGCCAAACGACTCTGAGATGAAGACTGTCTTCAAGGGAGCTGTGTAGCGGACAGTGACACATCCCTAAAAGTGAGGGGGGGGAAAGCAAAAACAAAGAAAAAAAGATGTACGTACATTCTCATTAATTTGCATTGCTTCTGCACTGCTGCAATATGGAGAAAACAATGGGCAGACTGTCTTTTTATTGAGTTTTCACCTGTTCGTTGTAGATGGAGCTGTATTTGGAGAGGTGTTTGTCCTTGCACCCAGCCCAGCCCAACAGAATCACAACTGGCTCCTTTGTCCCCTTCCAGTGTCTCTCTGAAATCAAGACACGCGACACAAGAGCACGTTATCAAAGCTGTCGCAGCTCGCTACGCTAAACGAAGCTAGCAAGCTAAGCTAATAGTTAGCATATTTACATTTATACGGCTTCTTTGTAAGAGAAATGTTAGCATGTACGCTAAGCTAACTGAGGCATGAACATACAGTACAATGAAATGATGCTCACCCGATGTCCCCGCATCTGGAAACACGATATTGTAGTCTATTTCATCGTCTGCCATGTCTAAATGCGAGAGTATCAACTGTTGTTGTCAAAGGTTAACGTTCGGTTCATTTGGATATTAAAAAGGATGGTAGACGAGCTGCAGAGAGCTGATATGACCTGTGCCTGCCTGTTCCAAATACCACACTGCACTCAGGTCGGTGGACTGTCACTGTACAGTCCTGCTTCCCTAATGGAGAAGTTCTTCTTCGTTGTGTTCTTTAACAGCAGATAGTGTGAGAATGTCGCCCCCCTCTGTAAAGGACAGGGCACGCAGCTATTTTCTGTTTTTTTTTATTTTTATTTTTTTTATTTTCAAACCTCCAACATTCCATTTGAATTGAGTTTTAAGACTAACCTCCTGTAAGGAGAAAAACTATGAAGGCAAACGTTTTAAAGAATTGAACCAAATGGTAGAGATGGATCAATCAGGCTGAGTTCAGCACATTTTTCAGGATATGGTACACAGGTGTCAAACTAATCCATGAGTGGGCCGGTTTGGCTGCATGGTTTTTTCCAACCAAGCAGGAGCACAGCTGATACAACTTCACTGAATGGAGACGGTTCAGGTGATATTATAAATGACTTGATTCAGGTGTGCCAAATATAAATTAGAAACAGGCCATAAGCTCAGACATCACCATTTAGGCATAATATATTAATATTTTTACTTACCATACTTTTAGTTTAACTGATGATAAACTCTTATTGCATTTAAGACCCTGCAGACACCCTGCACACCTTTTATTGGTTCTGGTCTGTTTTTTCTTATCCCTTCAGATAAACACTGAAGATGAAATTAAAACAAAAGAATCATTATTCAAGAGCATTTGTTTATTTTCCAAAGGTACAATTAGACAGGTAATGTTACTGAATCTGAAATTAAATCATTGTTGAATAAACTTAGCTGACTCAGTTAAAACAATGCAATTTTTTTCATTTCTTTTGATAAATCTCCATCTTTGCAGTAGAATTTAAAGGTGAAAATTCTACAGAAGGCTGATAATGAAATAAAAAATATGGGAGCATAGGAAACAGACCATGTTTCTGCCATGACCATAAACAGACCACTGGGCCAATTTTTCACAGAAAGTCAATAGAAATAACTGAAAAGGCCATACTGGTTGCTCTCTGAAGATGTAAGATGATGTGATGCTTAAATAAAAATTTTCACGTGATGCTGGCATCACAAGGAAAGTTATTAACCCTTTTTTTGTTCACCTGAAGGAAAATGGGCTTCACAACAAAACAGTATGGTAACAGATGCAATAATTGTCAAATATTTCAGTAAAAAAATGTCCACCTTTAAAGCAACCTATCAAATAACTGTTGAGATACTGTGATTTGGCGGACCAACAGAGCTAAACCGCTGCCTTGGCTAAAAGAACACTACACCCTCCCTCCCCAGACTAGCTCCATCTTCTGCACATGGGCCTTAGATGATTTGGAAAAGGTGCTTTTAACCACGTTGAGAGGAGCTGCCTTTCCGCTGAGGTAGACCTTATTGAGACACGTTGGGAGCCATGACTGTTCCTCCTCCTTCTCCACAGCTCCTGCTCCCTCCTTCTTGGCGAGGGCACACGAGTGGGCAAAAATATATCCTGTCATAAACGCGTCAAACCCGGCCCTGTGCGTTCCTGTGTCAGACGCCTTCTTCTGAGCGTCAGTGCTTGACCGGTCTCTCCCTCGGTCTCCATCTCCTCCTCTGCTTACTGCACTGTCTTCTGTGTTGGTTTTCATTTTGTCATCAGCTGTGGCTGTTGCTGCAGCGTCTGTGAAGCCTGCGTTATCTTCACTCACTCCGTTCCCCTCTTCGTCTGTTTTCATGTGCTGGTTGTTTCCTTCACTCTCCATGAGAGGCTCTCTGTCTGGGCACTGCTCCACGACTGGCTGCTCATCTGATCTGTCTTCAAGATCTACCTCCATGTGGGGGATTTTGTGTTCCGGGGCCCCATCAGAGATGCAAGAGCCCTCTGCTGCCCCGCCCTCACCTTGACCTCTCTTCTTGTCTCTTTGTCTCTTCCTCTTTTTCCTCTTGTCCCCCATGCCTTTCTCGTCCTGGAGTATGATCAGGTCTGTGTCGTGTGATAGCGGACACTGGGTGCCGTTGGGACACCAGCCAAACGCCTATCAGGCAAACAGGAAGACAAAGTGGTTCATAGAAAAATTCCACACAAATACATATTGTCTATAAAATGTATTCTGTGAGAGTCCCTTGGGTTAAAAAAAAAAAACTCACAGAGAAGCGCTGGCAGATTTCAGTCTGTCCGTCAGCAGAAGCCACAGCTGGACATACTCTGTAGTCCACGTAGCTAGACATGTGACCGGCGTACTGACAGAACTCTACATGGAAGTGAGGCCCGGCCCCTCCAGACGACACACTGCGACTGTTGTCAAGCTTACTGGAAGCAAGCAGAGATAAAGTGATAGAACTCAGAGGGACATGAGGACTGTGAGGAAGCTCAGCATGCAGAATCATAGAAAATAATAACAAAATATCATCTTCCCCTCAGCCACACCCATTCCATTAAAAGAATGGTGACAACTTGTTAATTATATTTGACAAAAAGTATATAAAGACATGTGCTTCTAATGTGTCTATACTACACAGTAAACTGACACTCACCATTTCTTATAGGCATACTCCAGATAGGAGGCTGTGAGCCGGAGCTCAAATTCAGTGACATATTTGGTGTCATAGACACCAGCAGGGAACATCTCAGACAGGTCAGCTGTGAAGGTGGCCAAGCGCTCGGGCAGATGAGCATAAAAACTCTGGCAGGAAAAAAAAACATTGCTTTACAAATCAGTCTGAGACTCTATTTCATCAGTGATTTTTCTGCAAACACTGTTTAACAAATTTTGTTTTTCTCCAGACACAATCAAATGTTTGTTTTGTCCAACCAGTGGTAAAAAACTGAAAAACAAAAATATAAAAAAATATTGAGCATTAAATGCTCAAACTGTAGAATCTGGATCTAGCTGCATTTTTTTGTTATTCATGACATTAGTATGAAGTAGGCCTATTTAAATTAATAAATACTTGAATAATAAATCAACGATCAAAACAATTGCTGAATAATTTTCTGCTAACCAGTAACACAGTAATCCGCTTTGCAACACAATATAAAAAAGATGCTAATTTAAATCCTTGGTATTTACGTAATAAAAAAAAAACCAAACATATTGTGTAATAAATTTGTTAAATCCAAAAACAAGACAGGAATGAAACCAAACAGTAAACACAATAACTTGGTGGTACCTGGTAAAGGAAGGCCATGTCGATGAGACCGTTGTGGAGCACCAGGGGTTTCCTGGCTCGCAGCAGCTCAGTGAATAAAGCTCGGATGTGGACGCCCTTGTCGTCTGATGCTCCCTGACAAAGAAGGTAGGGAGAGAAACAACATCAAGATATGAAACATGATTTGAGGAAGGTAATCCGTGCAATGTCCTGTTCTGGTAAATTGGTGTTGCATTATAGCATTCCTATGGCGTTCACTTTTGTCTTGTCATATCTCAATTGCTGTTTAGGTTTCGTGTGTTCATCCTAAATCTGTTAAGGACAGAATGCTACCTTAACTGTTGCACTAAGAATTACGGCCAATGAGCAAATTACTCTTTTTGTTTACAATGCTCTCTGTGGATAAAATACCAAACCATGAGCCAAGGTGCAAATTGAACAAATAATGCTGTCCATTGCTCCATCCCTTTCTATGATATGTGCACTGTACCAATAGTTGCTAACAATCCTGCCAGATGCATTTATCTTGCATGCATGAAGCAGAGAAATATCAACGACAATACTCCATACTGATAAACAAATAATAAAGCACCAAATTAGAAGTAATCAACCGCAAAGATTTTAATGTGGAGGATTCCACAGCATAATTAGCATGGCATAAATCATATTAAAGTAGACTCAATGACCTGATTTTGAGACATAAAAATACTAAGGTCTTTGGGTAAACTCCAGCATTTATGAATAAAGGGTTGTGTATCAGAAAACCCTGTATGTGATAGAGCAGCACGGAGGTTAATCACCTTGTTATTGCCCTTGCAGTAAGGGATTCCATGGGCATACTGCTTATTGAAGTCAAATCCATGCTGAACCAGGAACTGGACTGACTGCGGCTCTATGATGTACTCCTCTGAACAGAGCAGGGTCAGGTTATAAACCTGGACCAGGTACGTGTCTGCAGCCTGGGGGATAATGGCAAGATTAAACTTCACAGAAATAACACACAAGTCTTATAGTTAAATGAAATTAGAGATCTCACTGCACCTTATCTTCCAGTTTCTTGTAACAGGCAAACCCCAGAGAAATGATGGAGCGGGAGCGTGCTGCATGGCATATGGCTTTATATCTGTCCTCTATAGATCTGAAAAATGACAGCAAGTGTCAGGGCAAATAATCATCAATAATTAAACAAGAAAAGAACAAGAAAAACATTTTGCTCTTATTTCTTTGTAACTCTTCATGTGGGCTTATGTTACGTAGAAGTGAAGACTGAACAAATGTTTTTACTTACTCAGCCAGCAAGGATTTCCTGTTTCCAAGACCACTCAGCTCCTAAAACACAGAAGACACTCTTGTAATGGAATTGGTTAAATCGTGAAACAAAACAAACAAAGAGTCTGCTGTGACATATTGGTGCATAAAAACAAATAAAGTACTAAAAATATAAATACAGACTAAAGCAAGTACTTGGTGCCACAAACACCAACATAGATAGAAAATATGAATAGAGAAGGTCAACAAAATATACTGAGAAATATATATCAAACAGAAATTTACAAACCTTTAAGTCACTCTTAAGGACTAAACACATGCACTCACCGTGTCCAGTGCAACAAATGAAGACGTTTTTATGGCCACCACCATAGCAGGCCAAAGCTCCTTGAAGTTATCATTCTGGACGTCAATAACTGGAACGACAAGCGAAGACAGCATGTTTGCTGTCAACTTAAGTGTGGAACAGCTCTTATTCGCGCCTGTAACGTTTTCTACACTTACCGACGGCTACCTGGAATTAGCTAGCTTAACTGACTAATGATACCTTGAACATGTTTTCACTGTGAGCGAAAACCCTTGCCTATCGCTTACTTGGTTTATTATCTTATATATTAGTTTATTTCTTTGCCCTTTTGATGATATTAGCACTTTTTGGGGATCGACAGCAAGCAGCGCACTTCCACCGTAAACATTTCAACGTGCTTCTAAGGGTCCTGTGACACAAATGTATAGAGGTCTGACTAATGCCTGAGCGTAAATAAAAAAGAAGTTCTTTTAAATGTAGTCACACATTCATCAAAATTAATCAATATTAATTTATAATTACAAATATTGTCTTTAAAATTTTTAATTTGACTTTTCCGTTCGACCTTTTACTTTTTTATTAATTATTTCAAGCAGGCATTTACGATAGTCTCACATCAACAATACGTCACTCATTTTAACTGTCGAGGTGAAGTGCGCCATTTTGGCTCAAACAAAGTCAGAAACATTTTATCCTCGATAAAGTATTTGAAATTGTATCAGTTAAATAAAATGCAAAAGGCTTCAGGGCAGCGCTTTAGTTTCCAGGAATTCATATATAATGCGTGTGTAACTTTTTCTCGTTCTTACAATGCGTAAGTAACGTTAGTTAGCTAAAAGTTATTATTACAATTCCCAGCTGAGCGTCATTGGCAGCCAAGCTATCTTGACATTTTGCTAAATTTAGCTTTGAGACTTGTTTTGACCTCCGCAATGGGTGGCTGCTCGGCTCCAAACTGCTCCAATTCAACCAGCATAGGTAAACAGCTGTTTAGGTTCCCCAAAGACCCTGTCCGGAAGAAGAAATGGGTGGTCAACTGTCGACGTGACTTCGAGCCAACTCCTCACTCCAGACTCTGTCAGGTAGCTAAGTTTAAGTTTACAACCTAACCTAATGGTCATTTATCTACTGGGTCCAGCTGATTGGTCCTATTATATTGCTTAACCATATTCCAGATCCGGACTTAATTTGTGTTCATGTCTCTTTTCTTTGGTTATTCCTGTGTTTCCCTAAGGACCATTTTGAGCAGAGCCAGTTTGAGGAGATAGCCAGGTCTCCAGCAGGTGGAAAGAAGCTGAAGCCAAATGCCATCCCCACTCTGTTCAGCATTGGAGACCCTCCTTTTCCAGCAGTCACTCTTCCATACATCTTGCTGCCCATGAAACCTGAACCAGGTATATGTGCTAACAAAAATGGATGAAAATTAATTTTTTTTTTTTTATCTTCTTGTAATCAGGTAGTCTATTGGCAGCTTACTACCCTTACAGGACACGTGTACATGATGCAGTGTAAATTTACAGTTTCAAAGCATTTACTGCCAGTAAATTCAGGCACATGCACTGGACATTCCGGACAGAAAATACAAATTCTATTCTGCTTTGTGTTTTTAGTGGAGAAAGAGCTGAATTTTGGGGACCATGGCTATGCCAGACGCACCCCTCTGACTGGTCCTGAGGGAGAAGATGGAGACAGGACAGAGGACCAGTCGCCCTGCACACAGTGTCACCTTCTCAAGAAGCAGCTGGAGCAGGAGATGCAGCACACTGCAAGGCTACAGAAGGAGGTAGGATGATTCCTTTTGTCTCTCCCAGTTAGTGGCCAAATTTTACACAATAAATGTAATAATAATTCAGAATTTCAAACTTTGCACAACTTTGTTTTTGTCTTGTCTGCCATATTAAATTCCCACATATTGAGAAACGAAATGAGCTAGGAAATCTTAAGCATGACTTAATAGTTTTCTTCTGTCTCAGGCAGAGGAGATGAAGAAGCGATTATACCGACTCGACCGGATCGAGAAAGGTCTCCAGAACTTTCTGTATGAGGACCAGATTCGTGCCCTGTCCCTCACCAAACGCTCCAGACGTGCCGTCTGGTCTCCCGAGACCATCCTGAAGGCCCGGAAGATCCGCTGTGCAGTTGGCACAAAAGGCTATGAGTACTTGAGAGAGCTGGGATACCCTTTGCCCTCCTACAGGACTCTTTGTAACCGCCTTGAGACTAAGATTATGGTGACGACTGACATGAGCTGTGAGGAGCTGGCAGAGCTGGGCCTGGGTCTCATGGCCACTTGTGACAGTCCTACAGAAGGTGTTGGGGACAATGATGAGGAGGAACTTATTGGTGTTTTGTCCTGATGGTGGCATGACTTACTGACTCTAACCAAAGGGAAGTATAAACACAGTGCACCGTGTCTGTCAGTACCAGAAGAAGGGCTAATTACGCTGCTTATCTCGTCTATTTTAGACTTATGCCTCAATATAAATGTATATAGCAGTATGACATGGCTGGGCTCAGATGATACAAGATGCAGTTGCCCGCAGCAAGCTGAGGTTTATGCTTATGGTGTTTGCTATTGTGAACATGCAGAGCTGTAGTAGGTGCTGCAGCATGTGAGGAGATGCACAATGTAGCTGTATTCACACCAAATTTGGGCTGTGTGACAGTGTGGGAGTGTTCCTTAAAAAGAGCATATGTGTGATGCCATGATGGAACCTCAACCTCAATATGTGGCACAAGTGGACTATATATTTTACTATATATATTCAGGGCTTGACCTTAACAGTTGGCATATTACCATTGGCAACAATTTTGACCTTTTTTTTTTAACATAAAAATGCGTTGAATTTGGTGATGCATAAACAACTAGAAAAATAACACATAATATTTAAATTATACTTCTTTCATGTCAGTTCTAAATAAGAAGTAAGATTACTACACGGGTCAGACATCTGCTTAGAGACAATGGGGAAGCCATTGACGTTGTTTGACTGAGGGTGACAACCAGTAGCTGATGCTCATGACCCGGTCTACACTTAAGAGTTAGTGTTGAGCTTAGCAATTATTGTGGCTTATTTGGCCACGACCCCATGGCAGTGAGAGGCAGGGATGTTTATTGGACCCTGTCCTCCACTTGCTGGTGATGTGAGTGGCACCGCAGCATGGAGTCAAACTGCGTTTCTCCTAAAGTTGAGTGTTTTCATTGTTTCCCTGCAGACTGCTGTGTTGTTTTCCGGCACAGTGTGTGGTGCCAACTGCCACAGCCCAAAGTCAAATGAACCCCTACTAAAATAAACAGGAGGACTGGCCTTTTCACAGCACCACCTGAAGTGGTGTGAATGCAGCTTAAGAAGACTAACATTGAGTAGGGGACTGTATAGAGGTGTAGACACAAATTGCAGAGCATGTCTTCTACTTGTTGCTTGTGTTTTCAGCTAGGTTATCATATTTCACTGGTGATGTCTACCTGCAAAATAAGACCCTGCCTGTATTCACAATACTCAGATAGATACATTCATATCCTGGGTTTGGTAGCTTGATGTTATGAGGATTAAGGCATGTAAATATTTTACAATACAAATTGTTTCCTGTACATAACGCAAGCTTTATTTTTTGTTAGAATTTACCCAAAGTATTTATCAGTTATTGGTGTGTGCAAACAGTAGCAGGAAACAAGGACAGAGGTGAGTGTCGAGGAATATGTTCGCATTTAAACTTTTAACAGTGGGATTTTCAAAACTTTACTGTTTGAATTTACTTCCACAAATGATTCAAACACTGTCAGCAAAGTCAGGGGTTGAGATCCTCAATTTATAAAGCCTATTTTGATCACATTTTACGAACTGAAAACTTTGCTGTTTTTTGGTTAAAAAAAAGAAACAATCTGTATATTTTAGGGAGCACACCCGTCGAGGTGCGTTTAGTCATCAAGGAAATATAAGTAAAACCTCCACTGGTAAATAACTAATAATATTCTCTACTATATAGACTGTGCATTTTGGGCTTGAAATGTTCAGACTTGCAGTAGACGTGAAGTAACCACAAAGTGTATCAATAAATATGCTCAGGCTAATAATTGTCATTCAATACCAAGAACGGCACTGTGAGAAAATAAAGTGATTGCCAAGAATTGCTTGTATTTTTAAAAAAATGTTTGAATGTCCCCTACATTTCATAAAATAAGCAACATTGTTTCCATCACTGCACTGTTACATGAGAACTGACCTAAAAATTTCGGACTCTACGAGTAAAAGAAAAAAAAAATTCACTACAAGCCTCCAAAAATACCACTGAAGTACATAAATACTCCCACTGGCCTATGGGGCTGTGTGTTGATTCTGTCCAAGTTATGTTTACCCTGCATAAAACAAAATGACATTTAACTTTGACCCTGTTTGGACTTTGACCAAATCACTCACTTTAGAGATTAGATATTGGTTTTGTGGTTGGTTTGTTACCTTAGCTGAACTGCAACACAAAGACAAAGTTTAGGTAGAAAGATTGTCACAACAAGTGACAAAAGATGCATTCAGGTCAATGCAGTATTAGAGAACATGTAAACAGTGCAATTGACACCAGATTCTTTGCAGACGATACTAGTCTTTGCAGAAACTCACTCTGTCTAGTGCTGATTGTAACTGATTTTAGCCTCTTGCCTAATACGAAAGTACAACCAATGGTTTTGTTTGTCACATGGTGGCATTCACCTGTCCACAGACTGAGTCATGCATAGTAAAGTAAATATACTCAGCAAAAAGATCAATATCACATTGAACTTCTTTTGCTGGCAAAGAGCTAGCAGTCACGCCATGCGCTTTGTGGGGATGGCGGAGCTTTAAGCTAAATGCTAACATCAGCATGGCATGCCGTTGGCGATGTTTAGTTTGTATGATCTTTACAGAGTTCACCAGCTTCGTTTAGTGTGTCAGCATTCAAACATGCTAACACACATTATACTTACTACAGACTTAAGTGCAGCTTAAAGACATCAATGTTTTGAAGGTATTTCTCTTGAACTTAATATAGGGCCTGATGATAGCACTAACAATATACATTTCTGTGAACCATGAATATGCTAATCAGTCAGATACATGTTTAGATATTTCACTGGATAAGTTAAAACCTTGTCCTGCTGGTGTTGCAATAATAATTGAGGACATCAAGTCATAAGAGTTCATCCGCTGGGTACTGTGGACATCTGTATCAAATTCCATGTGAATCCATACAGTAGTTATTTTAGCCTTTAGCTTCAACTGCTAGCATGGCAAAACCTAAAGAGATGTAGGGCTAAAAGGCCAATTGGACAGTTTTATAACACATACACCATAGCGGGAAAAAGTCCAACAATACAACAGCCTTAAATTACATTGTTTCCTGATTAGGATTAAGAGATGTGACAATGAAGCTTTGTGAACTATTTCCTCTATTGTCTGAGCCCAAACAGCACCATCTATGTCAAACAAGGGCTAAAAACAAACTACTGGATTACTACTTATTTCAACCAAGATCATTATGAAGTGAATAGGCCTTACAAAGTGTCAGGGCCCCCTGCCTTTGACCTAAAAATGTTGGTCAAAGAGACATAAATCAACCTGGAGGAGACTTGAAATAATTGCAAAACGACACCAAATTACTGGACAAAGACACAAAGATTCAAATGGGTGCAAAGTAGCCATAAACTACAATTACAAAGAATTACAAAACAACAAGAGTTTAAACAACTAAAAAGCATGTGTGTCTTATTCCTAGGAGAGGTGGGGGCGCCCTTTGCTAATCTGTGCCCAGGGGACCATTGTCTCATGGTCCGCCCATGGTTGTCAGATACTGGCTCTCTCTCTCTCTCTCCCTCACCCTCTATCTGTCTGTTTGATTTGGGGGAAGTGCTTAGTCAACCCCACAGGCTTTAAAAACAACAGGGGTTTACTGCCTGTGTTTATGTGGGTCACAGGACAGGGAGTGGACAGAGGTAAGTTGGACAGCATTTATTTTTGGGCTCAAATAAGTAAATATCTATAAGTCTTTTACTACAAAATTACGATATACCACCCAATAACATTTGAATAGTTTTTCATTATTTTCATGCATTTTTTTTTCTCAAATCTTAGTTTGAAAACAGTACATTTATGTCAAAGTTGTTAATGCAATTTCAGCCTTTAAGTATCCTCTGAATTCAGGATTTAGGCATTGATTATGGGTCATCTCTTTATTTTGATCGAACTTTACAACATAAAGTAGGCTATGGGTTGTTTTCCAGACGGTGACGTACTCATTTCGGGTGAATTCGCGATTAAATACCTTAAAGTAATTTTACAACAACTACAAAAATGGCTAATTTGATTGTTTGTACAGACAGTTTGGATGCCACCGTTGCTGTAAATATGTCCCTCCCAGACTCGCTTTGTTTTTCTCCTTGCCAGCTTGTCTGTCCCATTTGCCCCCCAACATTCCTCTGTCTGTTGGCTGTTTACCCCATAACAAACTCTTTTTGCAGATTATCTCCACATGCTATGAGAAAGACAATGGGGGTTTACTCTTTTAATTATTTGGGGATCAGACTGACTGGACATTTGGTTCAGGGCGGTGGAAACCTGCCAAGAATCTGCTTTTATCCTCGACTGTGCACATGCTGCCCTGCCCTATCATCTAGAAAGAGCATTCATGCAGATATGACTGCAGTTATATAGTTTAGATCACAAGCTCTTTGAAGATCTGAGGTACCATCACTCATCTCCACCAACTAATACACTTTTCTTTTTTTTAGGCTTTATATGCATCCATTAAAAATATGTTGTATTGATGTTTAACGTGCTAAATGTAGCACCCGTTTGACGGTGGTAAAAGAGCCTGTTGTTACAGTAACCTACATGTTCCTATCCTCAGGTACATTGAGTCCAGCCAGCCAGGGAGGGACAATGCACTCTCTCTCGTCACTGTGGCTCTGTGCGGCCCTGCCAGGTCTGCTGTGGGCCTCACACGTCAGTCTGATAGTGGAGGGGGACAATGACGCCTCCAGGATCTGCAAACCAGCCCCCCACTGGGAGATAAAGGGACAAGCGCCCATGCAAGAGGTGCTGGGACATGTGACTGTGGTGGCGCTACTGAAGGCCAGCTGACAGTTCTGTCTCACTCAGGCCTCCAAGTAAGAGACCAGACCAGTGGACAATACATGTAAAAATGGTCATCACACATCACACATTTTTAACCTAACTTTTAAAAATATCTTAAAAGACTAATAATTCTTTTTCTATATCTTTTACTTGATCATGATCATTTGAATATCAATTTCTCATTTCTTTTTACCTTGAATTCATTAAATGAATAATCCAGAAGTAGAGAAAACTGAAGTATTAATTGGGGCTGCAAAACAATTTATAAACTCTCAAAAAGTAAACGTTATGGTAGCAGTAAACACTTTTAAACTTAACAATTTGGTTAAGTTTCAACAACATAAATACTTGGTTAGATTTAGGGAGCAAAACTACATTGTCATGGTAGTTACATTGTCACAGTCCAAAATTATGAAGCTTAGGTTGGCTGACATACCCGTCTCTGGCCTAATGTCAGCCACCTGCAACCCAGCTTCGATTATGCAGTTGAGGACAATGAATGAATGTATTTTCAAGTCTAATTTATGATCACAATAACAAACATTGACCATGTGAAACACAAATTTGAAATAACCTTGAATAAGTTTTCTTTGTCTGCCTTATTGCCTTATATTGGTTAGCAAAAGAGGAATTAAAGAGAGTTTGATCCATGAGGATTTGACCAGTGCTCAACAGAAACCCAGTCCATCAGAGACTCTTTAAACAGTCTTGATGATTAATAAAATGTTGTGATTCCAATCTTTCTGTCCTTCTCTACTTGTCCCTGTAGAATTGGAGGCCTGCGTGACAAGCTG
>JAOWBC010000115.1:20179924-20190988 GCA_028566105.1 Hypoplectrus providencianus
GCACACATCCACACCTACGGTCAATTTAGAGTTGCCAATTCACCTAATGTGCAGGTTTTTGGACTGTGGGAGGAAGTAAACCCACGCACCCACGGGGATTCGACCTCGCGACCCTCGGCACCAAGCACTCTTGCTGTAAGGCATTAGTGCTAACCACTGCGCCACCGTGGGGCCCTTGATATAGCATTTGGTTACAAAAACTCTCTAACTTTCTGCCCTTTGGGCCTTTTCTAGTTTACTACATACATGGTATTTTTAAATAGTGCCCCAACATTAAAATCAACATGTGTTTAGCCTCAGTTTAAACAGACATTGGCAGCAGAATAAAACAGCTACTCTAACTAAAACGAAAATGCCATCAGTAAAATTGTCGCAACTCACTGAATATACACATCCAGAAGTAAGAAGATGAGACATTACCATTAAACCAAGCTTAACTTATGCATTAGAGCTAAAGAAAGTCCCATCCCATCTTCTGAAGATATGATACTGTGGCTCTTTCTTCTTTCGTCTGAGCTCCAGTACTCTTGTACATCTAGCAAACAGTGTTTCTATCTGGCAGTAATACTCAAATGTCTCTTGATAATAAATTATGTTGATAAGCTGATAATTAGTAGGTAACTAAAAATATCCCAACTTCTGTTCACTGGCTCGCTCTCACATGTATTAGAAACCTCTTTGTCCTCTGTAGGCCCGGTGTACGCCTTCACCTCTTTACATTATTTAAAGCACCAAGGTATTTCTTCACACCCCCTTTCTTCTCCTCCCCTTCTCCTCTTCCCCTTTACTTTTTTCTTTGCTCTACTTGCCTTTCATCTCCTCCACTGATCCCTTATCACTTTACTTTCTCCAGCTTTAATATCTCCTCACTCATTGTCTTGCCTCATATGTCTTTCGCTTGTGTATTTTTTATGTCCCTTTCTTCATACCACCTTGTCTTTCTTCTTCTTTCTCAACTCCCCACTTTATTCCTGGGTTTACCTCTTATCCTCCCTTTTCCTCCCTTGCCTCCTTCCTGCCATCCTTTCCTCTCATCTCCCTCCACCCCTTCCTTTCTCCTCCTCCCCTCGTGCCGTGGCCCCTCCCCTCACCACCTCGCTTCACCCTCTGATGATTGCCGAGCACATTTCATTTGACATGAAGACAAAGGGCTGAGTACACATGTGGTTTCTCTGCAAGTCTTGTGTAATATGAAATATTAATGTAGGCATAATTTGGCTCCCTGGATGAGGAGGGGGTGGTGGGGGCTTTATAATCACCAGTGACTGCCGTTTCCTTCCCCAAAGGATGGTAAGGCTGTCAGGATGGATTGAGAAACAGTAAAGATAACAACAACAGAATGCTTACTGTTGGCGGCTACCGTGGCCTATTTCTGTCTCGGTGTTTAATGGTTATATTGGCTCATTGCCCGAGTTACTGAGGCAGCTCTTCCTGTCAGGCGCTTCAAAGTTAAAGGTGCTATGTGCAGCATTTTTTCAACCATCAACAGTCGTGATCAAATTAGTTGTGACAGACCGGTACAATTACCACAAACAATTGGTAGCCTCTCTTGCAGCCTGCGCTTTGTCCGTGCATTTGTCTTTTATTTGCCACATTGCTCCAAAAAAAGATGTTTTAACTTGTTCCTGAAGTTTTCAGTTTATCGGATTATTACACGAGTCGCAAATGCACATCTATTAATAGTGTATTTGAATATGACTGGGGTCCTGAAAGAGTATTGGAAGTACATAACAATAAATGTAAAATAGTATATTGCTATGAAGCAGCAGGAAAGTTGTATCTGTAACATACTTTTAAAAAATGTTGTGCAGACAAATTGCACACTATTGACCCATCTAGCAAACACATTAGCATTAATCTGGAGTCATATTTCTGGCAGCCTGACAAATCTAAGTCCACTTTTTACTCTTCTTCTACACTGTTAGTCCCAACGAACTCCTGAGAAAAATATCTGTCTCTTTCAGCTAAATGCTCCACTATGTTCATCAGCTAGCTGCTTACTTTACTTGTCTGTGGATCCATTGTGGGTGATACAATAACAGATAGTGCATTCAGCCACTAATCTGTGGTCTGTTTAAAACTACACCTGCAGACAAGATAACACAAATGCAGCAATAACTAGCTAGCTGCACAAGGACCCTCTCTGTCACATGTTGGAATGAGCATGGGATAAGGTGTTTATGTGTTGCAGTCCTCTCTGTGTCACACACACACACACACACACCCAACTCTATCTCTTTGTTAAATTGATTATTGTGAGGAATGATTCTATCAAACTAGATGAAGCTGTCGTGTCTTTCTTTAGCTGCATTTTCATATTACCCATGTGTTCATCTCTCTAGCTTAGCACATAGCACACAACTTTAGCATCAAAGCCAAGCGCCCGCACACACACTTCTTTCCCATGGGAACCAGATTTTTGCACCCTCTCTTTCACTATCTCTCTCTCTTACATGTACTACACACACACACACACTCATGCTGGGTGACAACATGTGCACACACAGACAAGGTCACTATTTGTCTTTCACATGTTTAATTCTCTATATATAATTTTGTTCTCTTTTCACTCTTTCTTTCACACCCACTCACACAGACACATGCGCATCTCTGTAACACACACATAAACACACACACTCATGTACGCACCCACATGGGCTACAGTTGCATCACTAGTGAATTAGCATGCCGTTCCGCGTTATTAAACATGACACTCGGCCCAGATAATGGAGCCTTTCTTCATCTCAATTTGGAAGGCTAATCTTATTGCTTTGATTAGCAGCAGCATCATTTGCATATCAAGGCCTCCCCTCCTTTAATTCCTCCATCGCAAATCCCCTCTTTATAGCTGTAGATAAAAGGAATCTATCTATATGTATCTTTCTTTAGAATCTTTTCTTCCTTCCCCCTCTTCCCCTCTTTTGTTCTTCATTAACTCCTTGTTCATTTGTTCATATTTTTTTTCTTTTTTTTTTCACAGGCAGCTCAGCGTAGTTGTCTTTATTTCTCTCAGTGTTCACATATATCTAAAGATTCATATTGTAAAACAAGAAGAGAGACATGACTTCATCAAGATGTGATTGCGTATGAGGTAATGGCCAACGAGCCCGGTTACTTATTGCCCAGTAGTACTCACACTGAGAGGAAACTGAAAGATCAGGAAAAAAGTCAATGTTTGATCAAATGTCTCAATTACAGCCTACAATTAAAGTGTAAAAAAGGTTGCAACATCAGCAATAAACTTCAGCAATTGTACTTTGCTCACTATTCACTGCTGTCAATGGTTGGATTTGTTTGCCCTTGAGACAAAAAGTAAACTGACATTGCTATTTTATTTAGTCCAGGACCTCCTGAAAAAAAAAAAACACATTCAGGTGCAAGAAAAACAAGTGGCTCAGCAACTGCATCATCTTTAGATCTGTATACACTCTCTTGTTTCAAATGTTTTATTATCATTATCTTTTGCATTTTCTTGCTCTGTGCTCTTGTCTTCCCTACTATGCAGCTATTTCTCCTGTTGATGTGTATGGAATCCTCTGAAAGAGTAAGGCAATGACACTAAATTACTGCAACTGAAAGAAAAATGGAAACGTTAGATGGCTTTTGTGTTCTAATGGAGAACGTGTTCAAGAATAACCTGCAATCAAATCAAAGTTACTATCTGAGGAAATTTTATCTCCGGATCATAGCAGCTGATTGAAACACTTGAATAGAAACACGACTGTTTTGTTAGCTTAAAGCCACAAACGTTTCTGGTGAAGTTTTGGCACCAAACTATATGTCTAAGTTAATTTGCCCTAACCTCCTTCTTATGTGACTTTGATTACAAACATCTTTTTAAAACAAGCCTAATCCGGCAGAAAATATCATTTTCCACATTGCTTCTCCATATGATGGATATGATACAGTGTTTGCCATGCTGTATGAACTGCATGCTGTATTTTTCTGATGAAGAAACTGAATTTAAGTTGATTAGTATTCACACTGCCCATCTGATAACAGATAACCTAAGAGCATTTAAGCACATCTTAACAATGTCTTTAATATATGTTGTAATAGTTAAAACAAACGATGCATATGAAAACTCAAAGACTTTAAACTAAATCAAACAATGGCATAGCTGTTTCTGATATGACCCACTTCCATAACAATAGCCTACATATGTCCAAATGTGTATTACATAGTCATGCATATACATTATAGGTTAATTCAAAGTATGATGCAACACAACATTGGCATCAAAATAAAGCACACATTATATAGATATTAGAAATATTAATGTATTCATGTAGACATTATTAAAGTTGTAGTGGGTAAATTTGTACTACATATATTTTAAGTGGCTACAGTATACATCGATGTTTTCAGTTCATTATATAATTAATTACATCCCCTGAAGTGGCTATATCAAAACAGCTTTAATTCTAACCTCCAAAGGGTGGCGCAATTAACTTATAATGTAGCATAAAATACAAATTCTTCCTTGAAATACAAGTACCTCAAGTCGTTTTAGTACTGAAGTAAATCAATTTAGTGGCGATAGATCACTGCCTACCCTAAAGTCATCAATCTGTAAAAGACGATGTTTCATCTTTATGAGAGTTGATTTAACTATTGATTTACTACAACCCAGGAAGGAAAACTTAAGATGAATGCAGCTCCTTATCATGGTGCTGTGAAAACATTACACATATAACAGCATGAAAATTTTGTTGAAATTGCTGCACGATTAAGAATATTCCGGAAGGTGAGATGCAAGCGTGTGAAAGGTCAGGCTGTCACGCTGCAGAACACAACCAACCCAGCAGTAAAAAGTATAAAGATGCTGCTGTGGGGGATAGCATGTTAAATGTGATGAGAAGATGGTTTTTTAAACTGCATTTGTGCACTATAGCACACTGACCTCCAGCGAGGGTGACAGTAAAAAGAGAGAGAGAGATAGTAGGTGTCTTTTATAGGATGTTGGCCAATATGATGTTTTATGTTTCTGTAGAGCTCCAAGGCCATGTTGACTTTTCATGGTTTGGAAACACTGTTAAGAGAATTACTGGGTGATGTTACTTGATCACACCAGTGGCTGAAAATTGTCCATTAAGGTGACTACATGACTGAAGCACCTCAGGCTTTCAATACTGACAGAGTGTGAATAGGTAAAAAGCTTTTGATGCTGCACTTAACTTCGATCCCACACAATAGAGCTTTTTTTTTCCCAAAGCAGTGTGTGTTGTGTGTTTCTTACAGTGAGCATTTAAGAAGTGCTTGGTTTTGTCTCTTGTTTGCTGGTTCATTCATATTGTTGCCACGTATATAATGCCAGTACTCTTTTATCTGTAAGGTACTCCATGCATGTATGCATGTGTGTATATATGTTGTAGCAGGATTCAAATAGACAAAGCTGATTCTTGTTGAAACCCAGTGCTGATGCTGACAAAGTGCCAGTTTCTATCTATCTATCTATGTCTCTTTCCACTCAGAATCAGGGTCAGATGCAAATAAAACTTCAGTCAACAGTCAAGTCCTTGACCACGTCCTTTTCAAATGTTGTTTTCAAATAGACAATATTGTTTGACTTGTATACGGGCCAGTACAGTATCTATAGAATGCAATCTTGGCTTTGTTCCACCACATTTTCCCACACATACTTCTGTGCTTATAATCCATAGATACTACCGGTTAGGAGTTTGATTCATAATTGGTCAATCTATTATTTGGAGCCATCTAGCATCATCTTGCAAAGAGTACACCATGCACAATAAAATACAGCTTCTTTTTACAGTCAGGTTGAGTAAATCCTATTAAAAAAAACAACACTGAATAGATCCTATTGACACAAATGGTCTATAAACTGAAAGCCTGACATATCTTATTCCTCTGTGCCATTGAGCTATAAACCCATTTATAGGCTATGTAATTGAACAAGCTGTCATGGCCTTTTGTAGAGATGCAGGGTAGTTTTTTCTAGTTCTTTTCACATACAGCTTCTTAGTGCCCTGAATACATGTTCTGCTACAAATAGTCTTGAAATGCTATGCTACCTTAAAAGGTTGAAGTTGACGAAAAGCTTCAGTTGATGTTGGAAATGTCAACAAAAGTGTATAGTCTGGATGTTTGGAAGTCAGAGGAACCTCACCAAATTCCATCTCAAATCCAAGATAGCTGCTCCGTGCATCAACAGCAGTTCTAGGCTCGAGCAATACACAGCACTTAGGCTTATTTGTGTCTCATAAAATCACTCAAATATATAGTATTGACATGTTGCTATGTTTTTTTGTGGGTGCAATGAAATTATGACACATATTTTTTATTGCTTTCTCTGGCTCAAGGAAACATTTAGAATTTTAGAAATTAGAAAATTTAGAACTTCATAGATCAAAAACACAAAAGAAAGTTATTTAGCATCCACCTTGAGCCTGTGCAGAGTTTATGGTGTTGTTAGAGTTCTGCTTTTTGGGCTACAATGGGATTTTTTGTATTAATATTTAGAGTGACCATAGAAAAATTGGCTACAAGGTTGACCAATGGCTCCATAACTTGCTTTATAATAACATTTTTATACTAAACAAATAGTGATCCGTATTTCCTTAGCCATGGGCTATAAAGTAGAGAAAAGACTCATATCACCTGAGTTGCTTCAATGCCAGCCAGACAAATAACGACCTTGAACAAGTACATCATCATCTTTTTATAGATCAGACCATTCACAATTTAAGATAATAAACTACTTCAACTTAAGGGCTTATACTTTCAAACAAAGCTTTTTATTTGATTTTAGACTGTGCTGCAGTAAAAGTGTAGGGTGCGACCATAAAGCCATTGCAGGAGAGTTCATTGACCTAGAGGTGAGCTACAACCTCACGCTGGTGAGCAGTCAGCGTTTTATTCACTGCTTGGGAACTCCATAAACGCCCGTTTACGCAGGTTAATGCCCTCTCCCTTGTAGCCCATTGTAGTCATCATATTCAGCTGTAATTGCACTCTTGTGTCATCACATGCAGATGCGGGAGGTGGCGAGGGGCGTAGAGTATATAAACAGGGAACAGTCTTGATCCCAGTACCTTGCTTTTCCCTCAGCTTGCCTCAGCATCTCTGCTCTGACGCCTCCACACACCAACACTACCGAAATGGCCTTCGCTGGAAAATGGGAAACTGAGTCCCAGGAGGGATACGACGCTTTCTGCAAGCTGCTCGGTGAGACAGATTAAATCTCAAACTCCTTCTCAGCCAAACAACTCATGCATGTGTACTTCCTTACTCCTGACAGCTCTGATTATCCAGACAAATTTGGGCTATTCTGACCACACACCCCTTTTCTTTTCCCCCTTCTAGGCATCCCCGATGACATCATTGAGAAGGGCCGTGACTACAAGCTGATCACAGAGGTCACCCAGGATGGCAACACCTTCTCCTGGACCCAGATCTACCCAACAAATGCCAAGGTCACCAACACATTCACCGTCGGCAAGGAGGCTGATATGGAGACCATTGGTGGAAAGAAATTCAAGGTAAAGGCAAAGACTCAGAAGGTTTTTCTTGAGTTCTAGCTGTGCGTGGCACAAATATGCAAGCATGAAGGTGATTAGAAACCCAGCAGAAAAGACGGCACCCTGGATCCCTGACTGATTATAACCTTTGTGTTTTCAGGCCACAGTGCATATGGAGGGAGGCAAGCTGAGCGTGACCTTCCCCAACTACCACCACACCTCCGAGATCAGCGGAGGCAAACTCGTTGAGGTAAACACACACCCGCTTAGGCTTTTAGTGCTGGGACCCTAGCGTGATGACAGCAGTTATTATACTCAACACCCCGCAGGGATCATTAGAGTCATTAATGTTATATTTCTGCAGCCGCGGATAGGTGCTTGCTAACGAGAAAAACTGTCTTGAACACAGGGTTGAGTGCATCTTAACGAGTAATTCCACCTCACATTTAACCTTTAAAACTTTTCTTTCTTTCTTGGATTCTGGGAAAATGAAGGAAGGAAATGCAGGTTGAATTCATATAGTTGTTAGCAGTAAAATTGTTCCCTGGAAATAGGGGTCAAATTTACATTGGAGGAGGATATAAAATAAGGCTCTGCAATAAAAAGCTGCTTGTTTTAATAACTGATCACTTTTTCTGTCTCCCTCTAGACCTCCACTGCCGGCTCTGTAGTGCTGAAGAGAACCAGCAAGAAGATCTAACTGGTGACTGACCTTCCACCTCTGAAACAGTTACAATGGAGACCTCAGCTACTACTGCAAAGAATAAACTAAGAAATGAACTAACAAGAACCTGTGTTGTTGTCCATTCTTTAAGTGTGTCATGTTGTAGTGCTTTAGTTTGAGGAAATATATGAATGTTGAAATATGAGTTTATGCAGGAGTCAGGAGAGGATTTGAATAATGCCACAGCTTACAGGGAGTCAGTGGCTCCAGATTTGCAGCAGAAGAAGCAGCAGAAGATTTGAATGACTTATAGGAATATGCTTAACTCAAAGACATAACATTTAAAAAAGGGTGAGAGGTTTCCTATGTACAACTTAGGCCTCAGTAGTACATCTCACAAGGAGCCTGAGAGCCTCATCAAGGTGTTAAAAGAAGAAGTCAACAGCTGACTATTGGTCTAACTCTAATAAACTACAACTAAACATAAAAAAACTAAAGTTGCTGAACATGTTTTGGTCATAATCTGGAATTTGTAACCTCTGGAAGTGTAACCGATTAAAACTCTATTCTCTATCTATGTGTGCTTCACACATGGACTATACAACAATAGTGGACAAAATTCCCATGATACCACCTAATGGTTTGAATGGATTGGACTGTTTTAAAGCCTCAAGTCTGTATTTTTTTATGGCTGTCTTGGTTGAAGGCAACATGTTGCTGTTTTTTTTTTAGCCACTAATAGATGGGTGCCATGGATATCGAATTATGCTATGTCATCAGCAAATGCTAGCACTTGCCAGTTAGCTTGGTTAGCATGGGACCCTATATAAGAAACCCTATACACACTGTGAAAAGGAAAAAAAAACACACACACACACACACGCACACAGGTGCTGTGGTAGTGATCTGTCAATCATTAGCTAATCCTATCCAAAAGCATGCTCTGCTTTATCATCTATTTTACTCTAAATGGGACCATAAATTCCAAAAGCTGTTGTGAAGAAGACTTGAAATGAGAAAGTTTACTGAGGTAAATACCCGAGTGAAAACACATTCCCAATGTCTTTGATATAAACTGACTCCTTTTTGCAACTGTCTGTCTCGCCCCCTGCTGGCTGTGAGAAATAATGCATGTTTAAAGGACTTGATTTAAATCAATGTTCAGACCTGAAGTTTGCTAGTTGGCTCAAAACGATTTTATGGCCAAGAGGATTGATATACTCAGAAAATCTAAGGGAGCCACTATGTTAAATTACTCAGTGGTGTATCCATCTATTTTTATAAAGAGAAATTATGCGCCATACTGCATTCAGAAACAAACACTGAAACTAAGCATGTCAAAGATATTCCTACGTTCTTAGTCATTATCAGGGGATTCATATTCAGATATTTGTTCATAGCTTGTTAAAAAGACCATTTCCCCATCTTTTAAGGAATATTTGCATACAATTATTAATTTTATACTTATTTGCACGAAGCATTTGCCTCCTTCAATCTCCTCATTGCCTTACCTCCCAACCTCAGTTTAAGATATTCTGCAGAGGGTCCAAAATATAAAATTGTATGCCTTAACACTGAATTAATTTACCATCCCAGCAGTTCAAAAGAGCCCTGAAGCCACTTTTTCTAACCAACCAATATTTACCATATAACATAACCTTGTTCTAGCCAACATTCATTAAGGTCTGTTTGAATTATTGCTTATTGTTTTGCTCTGCTTCCTTTGTCCTTCATATTATCTATGTTATGAAAAATTAAAGTCACTGTACATGAGTATGCTCTTATGTTGTCAATGATATTGTTTGAATTGTTCATTTATAGTTCCATGTATTATGAATGGAGGTGCATGTGTGGGTGTCTTCTGACGAATACTGGTTCTTTATACTTGTGTAAGTGTCAGTTAGGTATTCATATCATGCTTTGTTTGTCAAGGATAATATGTCTTGGTCTGGACTTATAGATAGAAGTGCTCATATTATATTGATATAATAACTATTTTTTACAATATACCTCCTGGAAAATGCCACCATTATCATAAACTCTATTTGGTTGTTTTTAAATTGTGTAAATCAAGAAAAGTAGCATCCAAATGTACATTTTTGAATTCAGGCTATTCACATTTCTCTGTCAATTTTAATGCTGTTACGGTATTCATCTAACATCAAAACACCTTCAAACACATGTGAAAAAAGTTGTAATAAAAGCATATTTGCAGTCATACCGTCACTGTAATATTTTTTGTCCTGGCTTTAAATTAATTGTATTCACATTTCACCTGCCTTTAACAGATGACAGAACATTAAAACAAATAAAATAAAAATAATAAGAACATTTAAAACCTCAACAGAAAACAATGTGAAAACTAATGTATACTCTTAACAGATTTTAGGTTTAAAGAGCAAATCCAGTCTGCAGTCTTCTAGATATACTTCACTGATTAACAGCTATACAGTTACATCAGCTTCATGAACAGAGAAAGTAACTGTTTCACGTCTCCGTGTTTTATTATTATCCATAGCTAAAGCATAATTACATACCCTACTGAAAAAGGGCCTTTGCATAAGTGTCACTTTACAGCCAAAGTAATTAAAGTTACATTACATACAATAGCTGACTGAGTTGAACTCTTCAGGGGTCTGTCTGGAAGGTGGATCAATGCCCAGACGTCTGTCTTTACTTAGATTCAGTGGAACAGAAACTCTTAAAACACCACGGTTGCAAGTGTTTGCAAGCATGAGTCAAGTTGTAACCTGCAGGGAGATGTATAGATTTGCAGAACATTTAATGCGTGTACACAACACATGTAGCGTAGGCAGCTTGTTAACTCGTGCTCTGTGTGTGTTCTCACTGAGTGTGTTCTATCTATCTATCTATCTATCTATCTATCTATCTATCTATCTATCTATCTATCTATCTATC
>JAOWBC010000115.1:20280748-20292988 GCA_028566105.1 Hypoplectrus providencianus
TGTGTGTGTGTGTGTGTGTGTGTGTGTGTGTGTGTGTGTGTGTGTGTGTGTGTGTGTGTGTGTGTGTGTGCGCATGCTTGCAAGACAAAAAGAGAGATTAGTGATCTCTTCTGTGAATATCACTGACTAGTTTGTGTCATTTCATCGCTGTGGCATTAAAAACAAAAGCAGACAGGCTCTGAAAAGGTCGTTTCTTCACTTTGTTTACTCTGTGTGTGTGTGTGTGTGTGTGTGTGTGTGTCTGTCTGATGCAGTGTCTTTTTATCAAGTGTCATTGCATGCCCATGTGCTGAAGATGTACTGTCTCCCTCAGCCTTTTCAGACACACACACGGAAGCACTGAGAATGTCAAGAGTACAATTTGATCAAAGGGAGAAGAAAATACACTCTGTGGGGTACCTCAGGGCTCTGCTCTAGTTCCCTCTCTATTCCTATTGAATATTGTAATTGTGAAGCATTGTGATGCACACAGTGGTTTTGTAATGTCCAGTAATGTAACGGCTTTTTTAAATATTAGCCAAGACTTTTCAGTTATACTACCTTGATTGCCGTAGCTTTATAGCGCATCTCATGAGCCAGATATTAGAGTTTCACCTAATCTGCGAGGAATGACCATGTTGTGTGGGAAAATACTTGACCTAGCTATAATTGCCAAAAAAACGCTAACTCGCGGATAATTAAACCCAGCTATGTTGCAGGTTTTATGTGTGAAACTGGAAAAGATAGAGGGGAGGGGTGCCAGACAGACGGACTGTGAACTGTGTCTGAGCCATTTTAGACTTGATTGAAAGTGAAAAGAGCAGTGGTGTCACCATCACATTCATCCCTGTGGTCTGAGCAACAATAGGCTTTAACCTAACAGACACAGAAGGAGAGGGAAGGCGGGGGGGCTAGGTCCGAAGCCAAGACAGAAAGAGAGAGCCTCACTCCCAGCTGTGGGAAAGTCTTTTTACCTAATACCATCCGCCATCCAAACTTCTACACTCATCTGAGATGCTAGACTAAATTTTTGGAGGCAAGTGTAGCGATGACTGATGACTGACAAGACATTATTTAGACAGCTTGGAGGGAAGATAGCTCTCAAATGTTCCCCTGATGCTTTTAAGAAATGCACTCCCTCGATTTTTGCCTGATCCTTTGCTCTCCGCTGTGATGATTTCACCACTGAAAGATCAAATTTGGACTCCCTTACACTAAGCTGTGGTTAGTGCAAATTGGCTCTACAGGTATATCCATTATAAAGACAGAGAGAAGGAATGGAAAGCTTTTTTTCTGACATTTTTTATATTACCATGCGCCGTGAGACACAAAGATTGGTTTGACAGGCTGACTCAGTGGGAGGGAGACATTTCAACAATTTCGGAGGACTCTTTATGTCGATCACTGGCAGATGCATCAGCCTCTCTCTCTCCCTCTGCCGTCCGCTTTCTTTCAGTGTCTCCCATCCTCACTGTCACAGTCAGATGCCCGTCTAGGCTCAGTGGACAGTTTGCTTTGGACAGACTTGTCCTGTTGGAAATCAATTGGTCAGTTTGCTGTCTGCAAGGTGCATGGACAATATGTTAATGTGTAGGTATGTAAGCAGGTTTTAGGATTGCCCAGTATGGTTTGATTTGACCTGTTGGTTTGCATGAAGCCAGTAGGGCCAGTTTGTAAGTTTGTTGGCCAGTAGCTTGTCAGTGGTACATGTGGCTTTGATGCGTGCCAGATCAGTTGATTAAATCAGCAGCTGAACTGGATTACAGCAGTATTTTGGATATTTAGATGAGGCTTTACATTAGGACAAACTTGGCACTGTAGTTGATAGTTAACCTACAATATTTATATTTTTTTTAAGAATAAAACCCCTTAGTTAATGTCTTGAATCAGTCTTTGTGTTTTGTTCCGTTATCACACGGCTTCATACCACTCTGGTATACCTGTCTAGACTGTCTTCATTCTCTTGAAAAAAAAATGTTATATTGTGATATATTATGTGATCGATAAAGGAAATATCAGGATTTTGGTCCTTTTGGGCCCCATTACCAAGCCCTACTTGTACCAGTACACCCGCACCGATATAGGGCCTTTGCATTTTTTTTTTTCACACCGCTACTATTTTTGCTCCGAACCCATATTTGTTGTGTCTGCAGGTCTTTGTTTTGGCACTTACATGTTGTCAGTCTGGGAGGTAGGTTGAGATGCCGATCTGAACAGCATGCAGCTATTGTGCTGGTGGGAAATGTTGAGCTGACAAGTTAGGTCTTGGTTCAGAACATACTTTGGTTAGCATTCAGTTGGCATGACAATGACTTGCACCACCTCTTCATGTGGTTGGTGGTTTTCTCCCCGCTTCTGCTGATGCTCTTGGTGTTTCTTATCATAGTGAAAGCAGTTTGCACTTGATAGGATCTCAGACTGTGTGTTTTTGTGTGCTTCATTTCTTGTGTGTACTCACAACATTTGATTTGGAAATACTATTGTGGGATTTTGCCAGGGAGATACACTCGCTTATTAGGCTGTTCTACCATGCTGGCCCATACCCCAGAATTCAATTGTTCAGTAGTGTGTTTTTTTCATTGGTGTTTGTTAGTCTGAGCTTTAGACATGCTTTTTTTGTCAGCCCATGCCCAGAATAGCCATATCATTGCTTTCCAGTTAGCTTGCTCATCCTCCCTCTATGTCTCTCTCTCCTGTCTTTCTAGCTTGAAAGCAGCAGTAGGGTTGCTATGGTTTGGTGAGATACAGTAATCCAATGTGTACACACACACACACGCACACCTCACCTCATAAATAATTGACCTGTCACAGTGAGACGACAGGACAGACCAGATACACTCTCCCCTCCTCTATTCTCTGTTCTACTCTCACATTTCTCCTCTTATCTCCTCCTCTTTATCCCCCATTTCCTCACTTGCTGCCATTCTTTCAATCAGCCTATTTTTGTTCTACCCTTTACCTTTCTGTCTTTTCAGTTCTTTTCTTGACACATTGTTTCTTTTATGCTTCTGCTATACTGGAGCCTTGCAGTAAATGGTATTGAAATGAAATAGCTTCATTTGTTCTTAATGCTTGTGAATTCAATGTAGGGTATCGTAAACAAAAATAACAGGATAGTTCTACTTTGTTTATCTATTTCTTATGAGAATTGAGCAAAAACACACATTTTCATAGGCCAGGTGAGTTTAAATCAAGTTTTTGTTATAATATTTTTTTTTATTTTAGTTCTTTTTGCTGATCTTGAAGAATGAATGAATGTTGCTTGAAATTAAATCCCTGGGTTCATTTAGTTCAGTCTCATCAGCATAAGAGTGAGGCCCTAGGATAGAGCCTTGGGTTCCACCAGACTCTAAAAACTCCACAGTTTGTGGACATAAAAGTTGATGTGACCTGGTAATGGACATGAGTTTTGAAACCTTTTAAAAAAGGGCCACATAACTGAAGTGGTTGGATTGTTGATAGCTCGCATGGTCATGTTTTTAATTGAAATAACCATTTTGAAATAGAAACCTTTCTTCATTTTTCTCTCTTAGGTGGGTTAGATTGCAAAGGTTTTTGACCTTGGCTTCTCCTACTCTGTTCTGTATACTGGCAGATTACAGCCACTCATCATCGATAATGCCATGTTCTGATGACTAGCTTATTTGCCTCAAACCAGGTTATTGAAACAGGTTTTAATTTGTTTTTCATTTTTCAAAAGCTTGCTTGAAATTCATGTCACAGGTGAATGGAATAACAGCAATGGTTAAAAATTCATCCAGCCAATTCAACAAGGCAAATCAGCCAAATGGCTGCTTGTTAGGGCCAACTAGAGCCAATAATGTCTGATGCACCACTAAAAGTAAAAGCAATGGTTGCCTATGGACGCTCAATAACAGCCCAACAGCTGCCAATGGACAGCAGTTAACTTGTGTATGAGGGCCCTAAAGATTAACAATGCAGAGTAGAGTGCATCTCTACAGGATACTACAGGATGCTACCTTTACTATCCTGAGGGCTCAATGTGTGTATGGGCAGGAAATGATCACACCCTAGCAACCCCCTTTTCACTGCACACACACAAATGCATAGAGACATAAGGAGAGAGAGGTAGAGAGAGTATCAGATGGCACAGTGTCCTGCCGGAGACGTCTCATTAGGATGTGTGTGTTTTGTACTGAAGGTTCATTCTGTATGTTTGTAGAGGCTCAGATTACCACAGATGCTACTTCTCTGATGCTGCTTGGCAGTCTGCACAAGGGACCCAGGTAGCAGCCAACACAAAGAAAGCAGGAAACGCTGTGACGTAAAAAAGAAAAAATCATGGACGCTGCATCTGAATGTCCTTTGTAAATGTAATTTCAAAACAATGGGTGTTTCCATCATTCATCATTCAATCAAGTATTTCTCAGGACAGTTAAACGTGCACTCAACTGAACGCTTTTTTTTTATGTGGGTTGTTGTTTTGATCCATGAAGCTCACTCACCCTCCCTTCTTCCTTGTGTCTTTACAGGGTTTCACCTCAGTGGCACAGTAACCGAGCCTGCCACACCATCAGAGCCAGAGGTCACCCACAAGGTGGCCATCAGCTTCGACCGATGCAAGATCACCTCCGTCACCTGTGGTTGCGGAAACAAAGATATCTTCTACTGTGCCCATGTGGTGGCGCTCTCCCTTTACCGCATTCGCAAGCCTGAACAGGTAATAACCAGAACATGAAAAACAGGGTTTTAGTTTTGCAGCTGTTCCCAACTAGGCAAACATATTTAAATCACTCTGGTCATTATATCCAGGGGAAAATTAATCCCTCAAAGTTGCATGCTTCTGGAAAACGTGTGGAAAAGCTAATGAAGTATTGCTATCATGTTAATACACATGTGTGTATGTTATAGACTCTTTCATATTAAGAGCCAAATTAATTTGAGAGAGACAAAATGCACAGGAAGTTAAAGATGTAATGGCACTAATTTTACTTCTAAAGAAATTGCACAATATTTTATTTTATTTATTTGCCGCAAAAATCATGCAGTTACAATTACAACAGCCCCAATTTGGTAGATAACATAAGCAAATGAGCATGCTTTTCAAACAAATTATTATAAATCTACATACCTTGATTTTGTATTATATAGCATGCCATCAATTAAAAAATACATTAAATTGACCAGACATTCCGATAATAATAAAATGATGTCTCATAGAAAACAGCTATATCTGATATAGAATTAAAAATCTTTGAAATTTTTCTAAACACTCACAAAGTAAAATTTCAAATCAAAAGATATTTATTGTCATGTACACAGTAAAGAAACAGCTGTTTATAGCATGCAAAAAAACAAACTTTAATATTAATATTAAAAAACAACAATAATGCAAGAATAATGGAAAATAAGCCAGGCAAGAACAGGTTAAAAGCCCATATCATACATTGTAGTCACACAGTCTGTGTGTGTGTCTGTGATACAGGTGAAGCTGCGGTTGCCCATCTCAGAGACGCTGTTCCAGATGAACAGAGATCAGTTGCAGAAGCTGGTCCAGTACCTGATCACAGCCCACCACACCGAGGTGCTGCCCACCGCTCAGAAACTGGCAGACGAGATCCTCTCCTCCAACTCTGAGATCAACCAGGTCCACGGTGAGGGGAGAACTTGAAAATGCAGGATTGTGTGATGTATTTCTTTTACAGCAACTTTAATGTCTCACTTATCCAACAAATCCATCTTCAATTGATTTTTAAAGGCATAAATGGCATGGCAGTCAATAGAAGCTTCCTTTAGAAAAGTTAGCTGTGCTGAGGTGCCGTCCGTCCCTCTGCAGTGATATCTTCACAGCAACAGGCCAGACTTTAAAGCTTGCAGACTTGAAACATGCTGCACGCTAGTCTACAGGCTGTCATACGTCAGAGCCCTGATTACTCCGACGAAGCAGCAAGGCAGGCTTCAAATGGCTCGTTTGATTTCTTAGTTCCCTCTCTCCAGCGACTACCTCCTTCCATTGGCAGGAGTGTGTTAAAGAAAGCAGGGAAAAAAGAGGTGAATGATGAAATGGAGGCAGGAGAAGGTGGAGAGAGACGTGTGGAAGGGAAGGGGACGCTGAAAGGAAGAGGCAGGAGAGCTGGCACTCAGGGAGACGAAGAGATGAAAGGACCGGAGAAAGAACTGAGATGAAAAAGAAGAGGAGAACCTCAACAGACCTGCATCTGGGAAACGACAAATTGGACACATCCTTTCACCAAACACAATTTTTTTTTCTGTTTCTCTATTTCATCCCCCTCGCTAAATGTTGACATTCTCCAGCTCTCCTGTCCAGGAAGCCCAGCGCTGCGTTTCCTGTCTGTGTTTGACAAGGGGGATCATGGGGGTTGAAGTTCAGTGGGTCCAGGAGCGAGGCTCTCTTTGATGGAGGAATGTTGCTGTTTGCTGCGGCGCACTCGCAGCCAGTTGGAAACACATCTCTGGGCTTTCCTCAGCTCGCTTCCTGCTAGATCAAAGCAGCTTCCCCCTTCTGAGCATATCTACATTTCCCTGTAGTAAAGCTCAGACACACTCACACACACACTCAGTGCCCAACAGAAGAAAAATAAAGTTGGCCTTTATATCCCCTCAGTGCACAATTAGCATAAAATGAGCAGCTTTTCCTCAAGTGTCACGTAGGTGCACTGTAAGTTAAATGTAAAACAAATAGATATGAGAGCAGCAGAACAAGTCAGCAGAGATTTAGATGAATTCAGAATTGCTCCTCTCTGTTTTTAGGATTAGATTGCTGTACAGAATAGCTCAAAGCTCCATTCTTGTTTTTTCCATCCTTCAGAATTTTTGCATTTAACATTATCAGTGCTCCTTTCAGGTTTCATTCCAAGTCTGGAAAATGCTTTGTTTTAACTGTTATGTTGTCAAAAGTGCTAATAATGCTTCTAAGAAAATACAGGCAAAGTAGTTCTGTTTTGGATCTTTGGAATTGCAAACAAATCTTTTAATCATATTTTTTTTTTTCAAGGTTTTGCTTTCAAACCTCTTCAGATAAAGAAACATTAAAGAAACAAAAACCATAGTTATAAGAATGTAAGAAAGATGATGTTTGAAAAAGATTTAGTCATTTAATATTATTTATAACGTTATTTAAATTGCAGAATTTTTTTTCAGGATTACTCTTTGGTTGCTGATGTCATCAAATATGATGACAGACAAAAACGAGGTTTAAATGTTAAAAATAAAATGTCATTCAGTAAAGCCTCACTGAGCATCTATAACATCTGTGGGCATCATGAATGACATGTTGTGATCCAGCAAAGGGAAAAGTGTTTTCTTTTTACGAGTCAGGCTGTTTAAAAGTGGTCATCCATGGTCAGCGTCTGTTTATTTTTTTGTTCGAGTGCGAGTGGAGGAGAGGAAGGAACAGAGTGGCTGAGCGATCACACACACAGACAACTGTTTACAGCAGCTTTGATGTGGAGAGAAGGATGTTAGCGTTGGATTGTTACTGTGCTTTTAGGTTCTCATTTCTTCAGTTTTGTGTTCTTTCCGTCTGCAGATGTTTCTGTCATTTAATGTGTGCATGTGTGTCTGTATTCCCAGGTGCACCGGACCCGACCGCAGGCGCCAGCGTTGACGATGACAACTGCTGGCACCTGGACGAGGACCAAGTCAGGGAGCAGGTCAAACAGTTTCTGTCACAGGGAGGGTACTACGGCTCCGGGAAGCAACTCAACTCCATGTTCGCTAAGGTATGCATCGCTACTTCCTGTTTCTGCTCCATTTAGTGGCTGGGATTATTTATTTATTCATATTAACTTAAGCATTATCAAGACCCAGATAAGTAATTTTAGATATCATCTGTCATCCCTGCCAAGAGTGCAGCAGAGACCAATTAGAAATGACGCCAAAATATATGGCATATACATTTTATATAAATATATGTATTATGAAAACTTTGTTTCTATGGAAATTTTAACTCTCAAACAACAACAACCAAAGGTGAAGAATTATTTACCACAACAGGATAGTTTTGGGGAGGATTATTTTGTTAAATGCCTTGTTTTCAAGATTTTTGTAGTAAGGAATGTGTTTTGCTTCACTCTAATACGAATCAAATCTGACCAAATGTGGACATGTGGAATATTTTAAAAGGTACTAAAGTGATTTAGTTTTGCACCTCCACACAGTTGGGGAACTTGAAAAGTAAGATAAAAAGGTCATATGGTCAAAATGAATGCAGGAGACCCTGAAATATCCCAATTTATAGTTCCTATTATTGGTCATGCACAGTCATAGATTTCCCATTATACATTCCCACCCCACACCCCCAGCTCTTAACCATACTCTCTGTTTCAAAAACTAAACTAAAAACTGTGGTGGACAAAAAAAGTCCATTCTTCATATAAAATTATTCAATTGATCTTCATGTGCACAATCTGTGAAATGCTGCTTTAGAGTGATAAAACTTTTCTTGAAAACATTTATAGAACTTTTGTCCTATTAAATCAAATATTCAGAATGTCTTTCCACTGCTTTCCCACTTCACATTGAACCCAACAGTTGTTCTGTTCCGTGAAATAATCCAGGATTCACAGACATTTAGATTGAAACACTTTGCCCTTTGCGCCAATTCAGCTTCTTGTCTCTCGTGTAAAAGTATGGTTTCTCACTGGGAAAATGGCACAAAGAAAGCAGGGTGCCTGCAGGTCCTGAGAACATCTTAAGATTTCTTTAACTGTTTTATTCAAACTCAAAGCATGAACACTGGTTGAATATAGCTTTGCAAATCCTCCAAGTCAATGTAGAGGATTCATAAATGTACTTTTCTTAGAGCTCTTTGTCTGAATGAAACAAGCCCACTTAACACAGACCTATATTCTGATTGGTCTAAACGGTTTCCTTTATTTCCTGGCATTTACAAGGTTTTATAACATCTTGAATGTAACCTCGTGTTGAACTACTGAACTGAACAAGTATACTCAATTATATGTGCTGCCAGAGCTTGTTCTTTATCTTTCTATTCACTATGATTTCAAACTAGATTTTCAGTTGTATCATATCTGGATCATAGACACACAATTCTGTATTACACTCGGACATGTTCTTTAATACGTTTTACTATCTTGCTCAATAAAACTCTAATATCTGTCTGTTCAATATGAAGCCACACCAGAGGTGATTAGCTTACCATTTTCTAATTACACCAGTACGGTACCTGGCTTTTAGAGTGGTTATGTGAGTCCCTGTCACACCACAAAAGTATTGGTAGTAGTAGTAGTGGTTGTTGTCAAACTGCCAGCAAGAGCAAGTCTGCAAGCAGGTGGAATCACTGACATGTATTTATGGTGTTGGGCGTGCCAACCACAGGGCACGTTGGGTATGTGGATTTTTCAGTCTGAGCTTTATATAGTCTGTAGGACAAAATATATAACTCAAATGTCATTGCTTTAACAAAGCAGATTTCCAAAAACTTAATTACTTATAACTCATAAACATTTTGCACAATCTGACTTCCACCCTCTTTTTCTCTCTTTTTTCTTTACCAAACACACTCACTGTCACATGAGCGAGCACAGGGGCAACACCCATTATGCTTTTGACCTGGAGCTTTCAGCAAGGAGAAGATAAGGGCTAAAGTCAAGTAGTTTGAACTAGCTTTTAGCTTAGCTTACCATAAAGTCTTGAATCAGCTAGAAGCAGGTAGCCTGTCTCTATGTAAGAGTTTAGTTCTCTAGAGTTTACAGAGAATGAAGGATGCACACATATATTGACGATAGTTGAAGGTCAAATTCTTATGGGTTACATACAGTGACTAAGCCTGCTTTCTCCGGGTCTTTCCAGGTGAGGGAGATGCTACGAATGAGAGACTCCAACGGCGCCCGAATGTTGACGCTCATAACCGAGCAGTTCATGGCAGACCCACGGCTGTCGCTATGGAGACAGCAGGGCACGGGCATGACGGACAAATGCCGGCAGCTCTGGGATGAGCTAGGTAAGAAACACATTATCTGAATGACTTATACGTTTCTGAGTATTTTCATATTGGCCAATCCGCTCGCTGGTTGGTCCATCAGTCAGTGTGGGTCAGACAGCCCCGCCGACAGAGGTGTCCCGCCTGTCAGCTGCTCAGACAGATTGTCAGCCGCCTTGTCGGGTAAACGTTCATCCAGTCAGTAAGCTATTAGGTCATCCAGTCAGCAGCTTCTCCTCCTCTCCCCGCGCTCCCTACACAGAGTGAATGATAAAGGCTGCCAGATCAATACGGCTGCTCAGCTTCTCTGCAATCAATCTCAGCATTTAGGGGGTCAATGAGAACACTTCCTGGGTGAGCGAGGGAGATCATGACACAGACAGAAATACCAGCCAGACGCTTGAGGTTTGTTGCCTGATTATCCAGGCCTTTCTACATAGAACAGGGGAAATTAGAGCATTGATGTTCGAAGTGAAGCTTTTAAAGAGTGTGTGAATGTTTTTCATTTTATACAATACAACAACACCACTTTCAGAAATGCCTGAAGTAAACTCTTTGGGACTTTGTGAAAGCAGGTGCAAAATATTTCAGTAATTAAATTTATAATAGTTGTTGAGGCATCTTTGTAGCATATTCTTCACTTTTTCAAATATAAAAATCTTACTTTACAGTGAATGCTTACCTTTTAAAGGTTGTTAGTGTTATTCATTCAGCCTTGGCGAAGTTCTTTATTTTCGTCAATCAACTGTTATTCCAATTTTCTATCATATGTTTAACAGAGAATGGTTTCAAATACTCATATGAACCAGACAATTATAGCCATAGTCTTTTGACACATCAATTCATCAACTGATCATTCTAGTTTCATAAAGAATAATCCGCTATTCGCTTTACAACATTGTCTCGTTCTCTTGTTGGTGTAAGCAATTGCCTTTTATTTCATTAAGATTGTTCCAAAAAACTCAGAGGTCAGACGAAAGGTGAAAAAAATTGTTTTTGTTGCATCTTGAGTATTCAGCCAGCTTTCCAGACACTTTCCAGATCAGTCATATGGAAGATCATCCCAGGACCTCTGCTTCCGATGTGTTCTGACCTCTGACTGCCATCCTTTCTCCCAGGTGCATTGTGGGTGTGTGTGGTGCTAAACCCCCACTGTAAGAGCGAGGAGAAGAGCGGCTGGCTGAAGCAGCTGAAGAAATGGGGCGACATGGACGTCTGCCCGCTGGAGGACGGCAACTACGGCAGCGAGCTCCCCAACATCACCAACGCTCTGCCACAGAGCAACCTGGCACAGGGTGAGTCACACGGATGCACGCTGCTGTGGCTGAACGGATAGGATGGGAGAGCATGATGCTAACACTGTGTGCATTGTCAGACTCTCTGTCCAGGCCGAGGAGGTCGGTGTTCAGCCGGGCCGTCGAGGCGTGCGACCTGCACTGGCAGGACAGCCACCTCCAGAGGATCATCAGCAGCGACCACTACATGTCCCCGTCCTACCAGAGAGAGGGAGAGAGCCTGCTGTTCAACCCGCAGGGCCTGCCGCTCTGGCTAGGTGAGCTCAGCAGTAATACTGTCTTTACTTTTATTCTGTTTTATTTAAGGTTTTGAGCTGTATATTTTCGGTTAGTTTACACAGTGGGTTTGCTCATTTCAATTTTAGCTTTTTATGGTTTGTTTAAGCCTAGTTTTTATTATTTCGTATTCTTGGGGAATGGCTGGAAATTGTCAGGGGCAAGATTCAAATCCAGAAATTGTATTCCAGTATAAAATAGAGTCGACTATAATAACTGTTATTACAGTTAGGTTAAATAAAAAAAAAAACATTGACAGTGGGGGATTATATTCTATTCGTGTAGGTTTCAATATTTGTACTTGTTATTTGTGAGAGAATTTCACTGGAACTGAGTCAGTAAATACTAATTCAGGAAATGAAATGTGTCATTTATTGCATTACATTTAGCCAAATTAAAGGTTAATAAAAGCTACAAAGAGACACTGAGGACTTTAGAAACTACAGACATACTATAGAACAACGTAATTTTAGGAGGGAACGCTCTGTTTCTGTTGCACTTCCATATACACACAATCACTAATTCCACTGAAAGCCAGAGCAACACACACACCAACACACACACACACACACAAACTGTAATTCTGCTGATATTGAGGCCAGTATCTGCAGTAAGCAGCTTCCAGCTAAGATCTGTCAGATTCTGCAACTTAAGCCAGCTATCAGACACACACTGGCATTCTGCTGAGGCTGCACTGTGTGTGTGTGTGTGTGTGTGTGTGTGTGTGTGTGTGTGTGTGTGTGTGTGTGTGTGTGTGTGTGTGTG
>JAOWBC010000115.1:20340271-20351111 GCA_028566105.1 Hypoplectrus providencianus
AGCATAGCTAACAACTATGTGGAGATGAAGGAGTAGATAAACTGAACTGATGGGAGGCAACAATAAAGCGGACCGTCAGCTGCAGAATGTTGGTCGTACATGAACACCTGTTTTTAAAAGATGAACAACACTGGTGCTTGGTCTCAGGAAACTGTAGCGCATGACTGAACACAAACAGAAACAGGAGCAGCACATGTAGCGGGTCCTGTGGGCCAACCAGTGCAAACAGTAGGAAACTTAAAACACAATCGATCTGGACAGACAGAAATGAAAGTAGGACACATTTCATAGGCTACAGAATCACCAGTGAAAAGGGAATCAACCGTTTTTTTGTTTTATGGCATTTTAGGCAGCTAAAAAGACACTTTAATAACACATATTTACATTTAACATCGTCTACCACACAAGTACGTTTTCCCCGAAGAAAATAAGGTTCGTGACATAGGTTTACGTAATAGTGTGCAAAACAATAGTGTTTCAAAGTCCTTTAATTAAAGCAAAGAAAATAAAGACATTCATTTGTTCATTCATTCAAATAGACACTTGTATATTTAAGTCTTCTTCAATAGAGCAAATATTTTACCTTGTAAATGAGGGTCAGATTTAGAGTCAAATAGTTGATGGAGCAGGGTGCGCTACAACAGTGTGTTTTCATCCTAGAACGTTCACCCTTTTGTGTTTGGGTTGTTTCAGCTCATAATTGGGACATTTTGGTCACTTAAATGGGGCCTGTTCAGGACAGGGTTGTGCTTAAAGAGGGAGATAAATAACCATCGGATAGTTTGGACAGAATTGGTGGACCAAGTAATGTCACAATGAAGTCTGTTAAAAACTAGCCCTGTACATCAATTTCTATCAGCCTTAAAACTTTCCACAGCCGCATAACACACCCTTAGACTTGCCCACACCTACCACATAATGGACTTCTGTTCGTAAGTAAATATATTTAACTCTTGTTTGGACAAGACTAGCAGGAAACAAACGTTCAAACAGTAACAATCACACAAAAGGGTTGAACCACCCTGAAAACCTGAAGTGACGCAAAGTGGATTTAGCCTGTTTAATTAATCAAGATGACAACGTATAGGTGATGTGGGTGAGTAGTGGAGTGTTGCAACCAACACTTGGCAGTTTGTCAGTGGTTATGTGTTCAAAGATTCAGTGCTTCAGTATATTTTTAACTTGACAGTCAGCAAGAAGCCGGAAATACAGGGTCTGAACAGATTAGGAACCCACACACACACACACACACACACACACACACACACACACACACACACACACACACACTCTTGGTATGTATTGGCATGACCAACATACAGACTTCCTTCTTAGAAATGAGCTGAGCCAAAGGAAAAGCTGGGGTGGAGAGTAGAGAAGTGGACAAATAAAAATTTAATAGAATTAACTGACAAATTGGATGGGATATATCCTGTATTGCCACCTCAAACCTACACCAAATTATGAAAAGCTGTAATTTATTATAACTTAATTAAAAAAAAATGTTTTAACTATTGTCTTAATTTCACAAAACCATCGACATTGTGTATTAAATACCATTACATCACATCACATCAGAAAAACCTCAATGGATAGATACATTAGCAATAAAAGTTAGGCATAAAATTTCTGATCTAATGACTCTAACTTTCCCCTCAAACTAAACTCAATTACACATTTTAAACTAGAAATGTCTTTTCTTTTGAAATTTCTGTGATTGTGTGTGTGAATAAGAACACAATGATAGCGCTGAATGACCAAATGCAAATCTCTGGCTGCTACCATTCACACCTCACATGATTTCTGCTTACCTCTTTAGGTGTGTATCCCTGATGATGGAAAAAGTTCATCCACCGTGAAGAAGTTTTTCATCAGATTGACTGACAGACTGCTGGAATGACCGGCTGGTGGTATTTGGCACAACAAGTGGGTCAGCCAGTCGACATGGACTGTTACACTCAGCCAGCAGAATGAGGAACTTAGAGAAACTGGTCGGGGATTTTTTCTTACTGAAACTTCCTGGTACAATTGTCTAATGATTATTTGCATAATCAGCAACACACACAAACGCGCGCACACAGGGCACAGCAGACAGACTGTTTTAGGTGTTTTTATATTTATTAAACACTGCATTTGTTAATGTAAAAGACGAGGAAAGTTTTACAGTATGTCATATAAGGCAGAATCCCTTTAATCCCTGGAAGGAAATAATTTAAAGTCTGATCACCTTTCCTTATCTATTTTAATCAAATAATACATTTTAAATGTGTGAATAATGATTATGTTCACATTATACAAAATTCAACAGCTTCATATTGGCTAGTCTGAGTGAAATGTAATTACTACTTTTTGTCAAGTTCCATAAATTCTCTCACAGTGCTACCTGTTGGCCAAACTGCACAAGTACAACAAACTTTAGTGGTACCCAGTGGAACCCAATAGTAATTGTACAGCTTTAAGTTTTTATTCTTTTATTCGTTGAAAACAGTGGTACTATAGCATACACCATGCATGTGATACCGGTGGTATTTACAAGGCTGGAATAACAAGCTGGACACTCAGCAGGAACCAACATTTACATATGTCCACCTGCAGGAGATTCTATTATCCCAGCAGGAGCGTTCTGGCTCATAACTCCTGCATAGTATGTTGAATTTCATGATGAAGGCCATGCCCACTTCCTCCATGATCGTTTTTTTTTTTTTGTAAGGTCGCTAAATGCTAAATCTACTTCAGCCTTGGAAGGGCATTGGACACATCATATTTTTCAGTTGTCAAAGCAGCGTATTTTCTAATGCTGCTTTATCTAACCTAAACTTGCAGTAATGTGGCCAGTGTTTCACCATGTTTACTGTTACTTGCATGTCATGTTTGAGGTAAACCTGAAAATCTTCAGTCAAATGTTATTTATTTGGACACCGCTTGATTAAGCTTCATTTTCTAAGCCTTAACTAGATAATTGACATAATGGCAGATATAACTTAATAAATATATGCCAGCCTTGGCTTGTTGACTTTAAACAGCTGACAATATGATGACATTATCTTTCTTCAAAGGACAAAATGACTCCACTTGAAGGATGTAATGTATGTATAAGGTTTGGATCCCTTCTTCCATTCCATCCCCAGAAATGTCATTTGTATGTCACTAAAATTGTCCATCAGCAAATTAAGCACCCTTTATAGTTTTAGCTATGTATAGCAGGTCAAGCTAAAAGCCATGACGGAGAACCAAACCAACCAAAATTATTAGGTACGTCTTGCCAAAAATATTTTTTGCACCTTGTCAGTTTATATGCCATACTTTGCTAGTTCATAGGGCGCACCTTGTCAAATCATTAGGGTTGGACAAGTAACAGCTTAAACACAACATGTGTAAGTTAGAGGAGCAACTTCACGATGGCTGCTGTATAAAACATGAAGTGATACCTATCATAGCTACATTTGTTGGGGAAAAACTCAGAGACTACACCAGTTTCTGGGATTCCCCCCCAACACAATCAGCCACTACATGACCCTATGCAAAAAAAAAAAAAATGTATGAAGAAAAACCTTTTAGACATACAAAGGAAGTGATGTCCTATCTCCACAAGATTCTGTCAGATTAACATGTAACTAAAGTATAGTAAGTAAATTAGGTAAGAAGTCTGCCATTCCACCCTGAGGCCCTGAACTAAATGGCCTGCATATTAGCATCTAGGTGACACGTTGACAAATGTGTCAAACCTTCGTATTCCGACTCTTCTTATTACCTCGGTCCCATCAGCATTCACTGTCGCACAGAGCATTCAAACTCCCAAATGATTCAAATTCAGACTTGCTCTCAGCCTGTCTTGCCTGGAGGCCTGACTTGCATTCCCTCTGCTGGCTGCCAGGTTCAACTTACGTGGAAGGCTTGGACTGTTAATACCTGCTTGCAGGTGTAGTTTATTTTGTTTTCACACACAGAGTAGAAAATATGGTTACAGACAGTCAGATAAACACCTACACATTTAGCAGAAACATGCACCTGCTATATTTCTACATGCTGAGTTATGAACAGCTGTGTTTATACAGTTCTGCTGAAGCGGGTGGGAGTCACGATACAGTCACATGGCAGTTTACAACTTGAAAACCTGATTGAATGAGTAATATAAAACAGAGTTATGCATTTTTCCAGTTACAGTATCATGAGCATGAATGTGAAGCAGCCGAGCTGCTGTATTACAGGAGGATTATACTGGTTAAACTGGTGAAAAAATAACAGAACACACAGCTTTAACAGTGCATGCATGATGGACTTTAGAGATGTTGATTATGGGATGTATTCATTGTCACACAAGGAAGCAGGAATGTGGTTCAGCTTCGGTATCAGAGATAGAAACCTTCACATGTTACACTAACTGGAAGCTCCACTGAGTATTGCATATCTACATTTAAGAAATAGTTTGCCATTTTGGGAACAATATTCACTTCGCTGTCAAGAGAAAAGAGAATCAATTCCACTCTCATGCCGGTACAGTAAATATGAAGCTGTGGCCGGTAGATTGTTAGCTTATCTTATCTTATATTATATTAGTTTAGCTTAGTTTAGATTAGCATAAAGACTGGTAAGAGGGGGAAACAACTAGCCAGGCTCTGTCTGTGGGTAGTGCTACTCGTCTGTATGCTAAATATTTAGATAGAGCAAGCAGCAGTTTTGCTTAGCTTAACCTAACTAGCCTAGCTACAGGTGATCAGAAATCAATACCTGTTATATGAAACAATTTGCTCATTCACCAAGGAATTAGATTAAATCAATGTTTACTGCCAGATAAAAAAAAAGACTAATCCTTGGGCTAATAAATGCACTTTAAAAACACCAACCAAGTATGGAAATATAAATAGTAGGTGACAGATCAAAGCTCAGGAGTAATGAATAAGATGATTTGATACTGTAGATATAGCACATTAATAGATACCACAACCTTTCAGTCTTTAGCTTATTTTACAGGGACCAGATATCACAGATTGTCCAAGATTGTCTCGACTCAAGCCAATTCCAAACATATCTGTAGATGTCTCATTCATGGTCAGTTGTCTTCTTTTTGTTTGAATAAATTATTGTTATTATTCATTTTATGGATTATAAAGCCAGAGTTTGGTAAATAAGAGCTGTTATATAAAACCAGGATCCTGGTTTTGGAGTTCTGGAAATACAGTCATCTTTGCTTGGCTTAGCATAAAGAGTGGAAACAAGAGGAAAAGCTAGTTGAGCTTAGTCCATAGTCAACAAAATGTGACTAACAGCACCTTTAAAACTCTCTGATTGGCTTGTTTAGCTTATTATTATTTTTTTTTTTTAAATGGTTACTACATGGTTGCCTTGCAGCTGGTCCCAACCAAGAAAAAGTTTATGATCCCCTGTATCCAGGATACAGATTTTCCTTTTTAGGAGTCAGTTTTACAAGCAGGATATGTGAATTATTTTGTTACCTTCAGACAGAGCCAGGCTAACTGTTTCCCTGTTTTATTTTAGGATGGGGAACTAGATTTTTAAGCTAACTTTGCTGCTGATGTCAGCTACATACTTAGCCTACAAACATAAGATTGGCACTGATCTTCTCATCAAACTCTTGGTAAGAAAACATATACACACATTTCCCAAAATTTCAGACTACTCCTTTAAGGATGTGATAATAATGGCATCATTAGAAAAGTTTAAAAAAAGTATCAACATATTAAAAGATAGTACACCATCATAATTTCTTTCTTTTTTAAACCACTGAACCATTACCATCCATACTGTACTCACTTTAAATGTATTATTAAGTGTTGTTAGTCAACATAACACTGTCATCCAGTCTGCTGCTTTAGAGAGTATAAACCAATATCACATGACTGGATTTTGTCCATCAAAAACAACAGAATCATTGAATGAAGCTTTTTAAAATAACCGAGCCCAGTGTTGCTGTTCAAGATGTTTTCCAGCTCTACTGCTGATGAGTAGTCCACTTCACTCCACAGTATTGCCAATTTGAAGGAAGCACAAGCCATTAACTGGCAATATAATCTCTATCAGCATCACTACACATATGCTACTCTCAATGTGACCCATTACATCTGTACTTCAGTGCTCTTACAAATTGTCTGCACAACTACAAAACTCATATAGGATCTCTGTCTATTTCTGCAATTCCATTCCAATCATCCAGCCTGTATGTTTAGTAACTAAGACTGAAAGTAAAATCAGCTGTACATGAGCTACGGATTTGTCTCTCTGCTGACTCCAACTCTGAGATACACCCCTGCCAACAGTCTGTTATTCTAGTGCACAGCAGAGCCACAGGAACATGAGAGCACTGGGTGATCACATCGCTGCACAGCGCCTCTACAGTGGATTTAGGGAGTAGGTGCCCTTTTAATAGGCACCTCAGCAGTGATGGTGCTACCCTCCGGCTACCAGCTGACTATGAACCGATGGCTTCATCACAGTTGCGTTTGGAATCCATGTTGCCGCTCTCTGTCCACTGGCAGATGTGCGTGCCAGGTTAGCTGTTCCTCTGCTCCACCTCCCTGTGGGCCGAGGATGAAGAGCTCTGGCTGTCCTCAGTGTCGTCTCCATCTGCAGATAAGTTAGAAAAGTAAGGGCAACTTTGAGGATATAAATATTAATTGCTTTGCTTTAGTGTTGATGTTTCAGGCTACATTCCAGGGCATCAATAGCTTATAGACAAGCTTGTGGCATGGATCAAAGAATAGCAAGGCCACTGTATTTATTGGCCTGAAGGTCCATTATTTTGGTCCACACTGAAATATCTAAAGAAACAGAATATTCAAGATGCCCATAGGATGAATCCTAATTACTTTGGTGATCCCATGACTTTACATCTCAGCCATAATCAGATTAGATTTACATTTGTTACTCATGTTTTTGACCAACCACCTACAACCACGGACAACTAATTCCAACAATAAAGCATTGGCTGAACATTGTCTTAAATGCTAGGTAGCAACTGTAACCATATTAATACGGAAAAACTAAGATGGTAAACCTATTAAATATTGCCTGGTAGCATTATCACTGTGAATATATTTCTTATGTTGGCATTCACTTCAGAGCACCACTGTGCCACACAGGGCTGCTACTACACTCCAGATCAGGCTAGCATCGTTTAATAAGACAATCACACATTAATCCATCTGTTTGCTCAAAACAACAATGTTGTCTCCCACAGAGGTTAGCATAAATACTGCAATAGCATCGGTTACATCAAGTTGGAGAGTATATCTTCATCTAAAGAAGAACGAAAAACAACACTGATGGCTTTTCTCAGTGTAAAAGATGTTTTTTTGCTTTTCTCCCAAATGACTCCTGTGATAGACGTAATAGACAGATGGTTCATCCAATCGCCTGCCAAGTATTCTTTGTTAGTGTTTGCCCTTTTCCAAACTGTTTCCAAAAAACGGCTTCTCAGATGGTTCTGTTCGACAAACCATCTGGTGTGTCAGGTTACCTTTCCTACAATCAAGGAAGAAATTTTCAAAAATGTTGTATTAAAGTCAACATACAAAGTTATTTGTTATCCATGCCAGCTTTGTAATTGGCCTTAAAAAGTGAAGTTTGTCTTTAGTATTTGCAAGGAGATCTGCTGTACAGTGAAAAAAGACAATGCTCAGTTACGCAGATGTAACAGCTAACAGATAAGGCTAGTTAGCTGATTTTGATTTTATTGGTCAGATTTTTAAAAGCTTGAAGAAATCTTAACACCTAGTTTTGTCTTAAACATGCCCCTTTCCCAAACTAAAAAAATGAATCATGAAACCCTAACAACTACAAAAATACAGGATTTTCTCTGAAACAGGAATATGACTTCTCTTATAAAAAGCAGAACAGAAAAGAAATTACCATTGCATCCAAAGAACAGGATCTCTTAATTTTCAGATGCAAGTTGTAGGGCATATTATCTTAAGACTATTTCTCTTAAAATACACTTAACCTTAAACTGCAAAACATTAATCTATGATATCTACACCTGCTCCACAAAGAGAACCAGTACATCTATTTCTAAAATCATCCTCATGGAAAAACAGAGAGAACAGTCTTAAAGCAAGTTATATCTCATGTAGAGTTGCTACAGTATATAAAATCAGTGGCAACTCGTAACATTAAGAACCCTGGAGGATAATGTGATTAAGCTGTTATAGCAGTTTTTAAAAAAAATAATAATACACTTTTATGATGCGAAACACTGAAGTCCCCAAGAAATAAATACTGAAATAAACAAAGTACATCCCCTCCAGTATAAAACAGTATTTTACCTCCCCCTCCTGCGTTGATGTGCAGCTGGGACAGTGACAGAGTAAGAGGCATTTCTCGTCCCTCGGGGTCTGTGGGACTCTGCAGAATGTCGTGCATGGCGTTCCTTCGTCCTGTCCTGCCAGAGGCAATGAAGTCTGCGTATGTGGCCTCAACATCAGACATCGCTCGTGCATTGTTCACACAGCAACACCTGCAAGAAGAGTGCAAATGTGCTGTATATCATTTCCTACAGATGGGCAAAGTTCCTTCTAACACCCTATGTTATTATACATATACAAGAGTGAAAAAAGGAATCAGATCCTTTACTCATGCAAAAGTATATTACACCAAAAGTAAGTGTTTGGTTCCTTCATTTGAAACCAAAGAAGCAACCAAATTAATGTAAACTATGTAAAGTATTGCTCGTGCAGCCAAATGTTCCCTTGTCAATGTTTTACGACTAAAATGTATTGTGGGAATTATTATTGTTCCATTAATGTGTGTGTTGCTGTTAAATCTATAGCATTCCATCTATAGGAACATCATATGCTTGACCAGTTTTCAGCTTGGTGACCATGCATTTTCAGCTGATTCAAGAGAGTGTTTAAGGGAAAATACTTTCTCAAATCACAAATATTTTGATTCCTCTTAATTTTACTTTGTTTCATACAATTGTTTTTTTATCCCAACACATTAACTGCCAAGTTAATCAAATACAGCATAATTTGCTGAACTGATTGATGTGGTCAGACTGAACTGACCACATCACAATCCAACATATACATATACAACATATTAAATCAGAGAACACTTGCAGGGTTTTGGTTGCAAACAACAGTCATATTTTCTAAATCTGTGTACACAAATGATTGAATGCAGGTAGCGTAAGACAGTAAGTTTAAAATCAAGTTTATTTCTATCATTAGATTTATTATGTATCGTATATCAATTAAGATAATGTCGTACAGGTACCTCTAATTTGTACTTAAGAACGGTTTTTGAATATGTGTACTTAGTTGGATTTCAAAACTGGTCATATGCATATTCAATCTAATGCTTGCTAGTCTACAAACACCAGAATTACCCCTTAATGACAAGGCAGTTAAAGCACCACCTTTTCATTGTTATCATGTTTGATCCACTATAACAACCACTGTGTCTCCAATCTAAATAGTCGTGTTTTAAATGCATTTTTCACAGCTACACATACTAACATCAAAGTATGCTATTGCAAGCTAACCAGGCAGTCCGTCCATAGTTAGGCCCACAAGTCAAGTATCAAATGAAACCGTGAACACAAGTCAAATAACACCCCCGTAATAATACGTGACGTGGTTATATTATATTTAAGACTCGTTTGAGTATATCCTTACCTTCAGTGACAGCTCTATCAGTGTTGTAACCACAAGCTACATTCTAGGGAGTGACTTCACCTACAAAGCAGTACGACGGGCCCGACATCACATCAAACGATCCTATACAACAATATAACAAAACAAAAAAAAAAAATATACACCGAAATAATAATCGAATAAATAATCCTGACGTTTACACTACATACCGTGACAAGTCAACGAAATTACACAATTTAGCGACATAAATCACATCAGCAGGATGCTTTGAAAAGTCCCCAGTCTATTCTCCATTGCCGTCGCATCTTCCTCCTTTGCGACCAATCAAGTGGCGGCAAACCGTATCTGAGCGCTGATTGGACAGCAGACACAAAAGGATGAGAGGAGAGCGCTCTGAGCAGCACCGAAGGCTTATGCTGCATTCGGGAGCACCTCGTAAATCTTAATTTGCATTACTGAAATATCTACCTGTCCGTGTGATTATGATGCTGTGTGCTATTTGGAATTTGTTTTAATTCAAACACAGTTTAAAAAAATAATTAACTAAGTTATGTACTGTAGTGTAAATCAACAGGTTATTTTTGTTGATTAATGCTGATTACAATGGTTTTACAGATACATTAATCCATAAATTTTTATGTGTTGAACTATCATATTTTAGAACATTAACCACGACGTGCTTTACGAGACTAAATATATTTTGAGAAATAAAGGTAAATCAAAGATTGCAATTGTAAAATGTATATAGTATAAAATAGTGTAGAATGACTAAAGAAAGAAAAAGGAATAAACAAAATAAAAAACATAAAAAATAGTATATTAAAAAATATATAATATAAACTGTAACATCGTAGAATTATGTGTCCCACAGTCTGCAAAGCAATTTGTGTCCATAATATATGTGGGGCATTATAGTGCATGAACACTTTTTGTCTTGATGTTTGCCTTCACAGGAGGTTGGAGGTCACAGTTTGAGTCCGTATCAACTACATCTCTGATTGCCATTATACATATTCAATAGAGGTTGCCTGCTCAGTAACACATAGTGCATTCGTGTCTTTTTTGGAAATGTGTAATTAGATTATTGTGGCAGGAGATTATTGTGGGCAATGCATTTTCTTACCAGAAGGTGGTGCTGCTGTCAATATAAATAAAAACAGCCACATACATGTGTCAAACAATTACCGCCACAATTTTCAAACAAACAAACAAACAAACAAACAAACAAA
>JAOWBC010000115.1:20450317-20478511 GCA_028566105.1 Hypoplectrus providencianus
TATAATAATAACTGATAGCATCATGGTGCAATAAGACAAATGGGTTCACCCACTGCTTTTAGGCCTTTTTCTCAGTTAGTTATAATGTAAAGTCTTTCTAAACAGAAAAAAAAAAAAAAAAAACATAGAAAGAATCAGAATTGGCTTCACAGTTGCAAAAGGTTCTTGGGTTTTTTTTAGAGGATTTTTAAAGAAGATCTGTGAATTTATGTGTGAAAATAATTCACATTTATTATTTAACTATCATTACGCTCGACACAGAGGACACACCTCTTCATAAGGGATTTCAATGCGTCTTTTCTTGAAGTCATACTTTAAAGGAAATTAATATTTTTATCTTCAATAGCTTCCATTTAATGAGTCCCAGTGACTGAGATCTAATATCAAAATCAATCACCACACAGGGGACCTCTCTTGATACTGATTTTGGTGCTTTTCTTTTTTTAAATCCCATGAACATATAAAAAAGTGTGTGCCCCAGTGTGAGTGTAGCAAGTCTCTTGTTTTGTCTGCAACTTGTGCTGGGCAGGTAGAGCTGCTGCTGAGACTTATGACGAGAGCAGAAGGGTGAAACAAAGCAGGAAAGTCCAGAGCCAACATTTCAAAACAATGAGCTGAAATACAGACTGGTAATCAGGCTGAGGGAGAAAAAATGGCACAGGTGCTGCATCCGTGTTGACTGTTGTTTATAAGAGCTCTCAGTGAGATGCTTAACAACTCCCTGTGCCTTTCTGCTCCACTCTTGTCGTTTTCCACTTGTTCCCGAGGATGATACCCATGCCTATTATATAGGCGACCCCATGGGAGAGAGGTAGCTGTCAGGAGACATGCAGAGTCGTGCCAGTAGTTTGATAAGCTAATCCATCCTCACTGAGGTGTCAGCTGGCCTGCTGTTCACAGTGCACAGAGGGGAGGCACACACACACACACACACATACAGTGCACACAAGTGTACAGCACGTGAAGCTATAAATGTGCACACATAAAAAGGCATGCAGAAATTCACTCATGAGGCATGAAAACAAACACAGAAGTGTGCAGGCCTGCATGTATAGAATGTTAATGTGCACATGCTGACATGCTAAGCACTCTCACACACACACACACACACACACACACACACACACACACACACACACACATACATAGCAATTGAAATAGTAGTTTTGTTTTTTATGTGTAAATAGCTAATCACGAGTCGTCAAAAAAGGGTGCAGCATGAGACAGATGGGGATAAATAATCGAGAAAACACAACGGCAGAAACACAGAGCGTGAAATTACAAAAATGATCTTTGCTAAGCCCCTCCCCTAAGCATTGATCTCCCAATTAAATCGTAGCAACCATAACTAGGCATAGGAGGCATAACGAGCTTTGTGTCTTTCTGTGTTAAAGGGGTGTGTATGGGGTGCTGCATGCTACACACTCAATCTCTGAGTTGGTGCATACTGCCCACTAAATTAACAATCAAGTATGCTATTGCCAAAGACTGCTCACAACAAAGCAATACTTTGACCATAGCCAACATCTTATGCTATCTGGTTGAATCATCTGGTAAGAAATATGATTACATTAACTATAGATATGATTAATTAATCCAACCCTAATATTATTGTAAATCCATTAATGCCATGGTGCAGTAGGCTGAATGGTTTTATGGAATTCCATGCACATTTTGCAATGCTAGCAGCACAGACGTTACTCAGTTACTCAACACCAGTCTGAATTATAACTAATGCATCGGATACCATAAATTATGTTGTCTATATAAAATATAGTGAAAGATATTGCCTTGATGAAACCCACTAATCTGTGAACTCCATTATTGACATTTTCACTGCACACTGTTTGTTTTTTGTTTTTGTTTTTTTCGCATCCGGTACATGTGTGGAACAGAATGATGCTATGGTATCTGCTAACATTAGTGCTAGCTTGCTACCTAGTTTGACTGGAATGGGAAAGTAGTTCTTCTAAATGAATGGTAGACTGAAAAGAAAATCCTTTTTAAGCCCCCAAAATGTTCCTGTTAAGTTTGATGAAGTGTAAACACAATATGGACATCATTTGACAGTGGTCAAAAACTCTTTATGAAAATGTTAACTTAGTTAATAGATTAAGCAGGAAGTAGGATCACATTTCGATGGACTAACATATGAACGGAGTTCTTTCTGCAACCAGTTGTGTTGCCAACTGCTGGTCATGGGAAAGAATGCAGGTCAAAGACTCTTGATTTAGCTAAAGCTTGATAAAGAATGGCTGTATAAAAACAAGCAAGAAAAGATAGCATATCCGTAAACACTCACCTGAAAGACACACACACACACACACACACACACACACACACACACACACATACACGGCAGTAGCACAATCCACTCCTTTACTCAAGCTGCTGAGCAGATTAGTGCGCCACAGCAACAGAGTACACTGAGTGTCTTCATGCTCTATGCTGCTGATGCTCGCCAGCGTGCACGTTAATCTGTGTGTATGTGACTCCGTTGCACACAACTATTCGGGACTGTGCGTTCACTTTCGTGTGTGCATGTGTGTGTTCCAGGCTGCTCATGCCTCCGCTGGCTATCTAAAAATAGTCAACTGATGAAATATTAAAATGTGTCAATAGAGAACACTGGTCATGATGCGGAAGAAAAGCCTCTCAACAACTTTTAATGTGTGTGTGTGAGTGCGTGACGGAGAGAGAGATTAATGAGCCTGAGCAGGTCTATCAGTGTAAGACCCTCCACAACTGCGTGCATGCAGGTATATGCAGATGTGTATAAATGCATGCAATCATGTTGCAGGACTGAAAAGATAATAAAATGCACGAGCAGAGATCCTCCATTACATTCCTTTAATACACTAATACACCCCAGCTCTACCTACACATACACACTCCTCCCTTCACTCTTTCACCTCAGATGGATACAATGGAGCCTTCAGTGTTTCTGCCATCTGAGTGATAATGTATTTATGAGGCCTTTCGCTTCCCTAAAGGCTCCACTACCCACATGAAACACACCTAAAGTGGCAAACAAAAACTGTGGAAAACATCCCCTGGCTTTATACACACATCTGGGTTCATGTGCATGTGTGCGTAAGTGTGTGAATCCATCTGAAACAGACGTGGAGTACAAATTCTTCCACTGCATTATGTGGTTTTTTTGTACCCCCATGTGTGCATGCATGTGTGTATTCACCCTAGACGAGCCCATATTGGACACAGAGGCCTTGACCTAGTAAACTCACTCAGCACCCTCAGCTTAATATCACTTTTTAAATAATGCACAATAACCAGATGCACTGCCTACAGGAGCCATTCGCTATACTTTTAAGTGACTTTTCACTTTGGTTGAGCTTTATTTTCTCAACGTGCTTATCCAAAGTGACTCCATTCGCCGTTAGCTGCAGCCTTTATCTCTCCCATGCAGTTGATATTGACCGCTGGCACACGATGATTTCTCGTTCTCTCTTATTTAATCATTGCAAACAAGCAAAAGTTTCTGCTTGTCTCATACACTGTGCTTGCTTTGATTCTTAGACTGCTGGCAAAAAGTGACATCAGTGGAGATTAAAGGGACAGCCACTGCTGATGGAGGACGGCTCAAGAACTCCTTTGAGAGTACAAATACTGAGCGCTAGGAATTTATAGGTCTATTTAGAGCTGATATATTGCAGTGAAGTTATTTTCTAGTGCAGTGAGTTGCTTGACAGAAAAGCAAACAGATGTAGCCATCTTAAAAGAGCAGATATTTGTCACTGCAGCAATCTGATTTTGTCTTTAACCTCTTATTCCATACCTCCCTCTTTTTAAGGGGGGCAGGGGTCTTTAAGGAGAGATGACAGGTCGACAGTAGACGCCACGGAGAAGTTGTGCACAATATTTGAAAGATCTGAACCTGATGAAAAATGTGAGGTCCAGTACTGTATAATAAATACATTTTGTTTTGGTGACTAGACCAGTGACAGTGAATCAGTAAATGAACTAAAATGATTAAATACATGGCTATAAGATGTTTTGGGGGCTTATAGCATTTGTAACATGGATTTGGTGCTAATTTTTTACCATTCATGGTCACTTCAGAATTATTAAAATGGCCCAAACCTTGAATAACACCAAAGAAAAATAAACTCTTTGTTCGGATGAAAAAAATCCTTTGACACATGAGCATGGGTTTCTGCATGAATTGCATTCTTTGGCAATCGTATGGAGATCTCTTCTGCAAAGTGCAGGGACACACCCAAACAGACCTAGGAATGAACATCTTGGGCTCTTTTTGTGGTTGTAAAGTTTCATGAAGCTGTGATTTTCCCATTGGGTATATATCAAGTGCATTTTCTTTAAAAAGCTACATTGAAATGGCTACTACAGGGACTCACATTATCACATACAAATAAAAACTTGGCTCATTCAATCCACAGTAGTCTCAGTCTTCAAATCCTAACCAATATATGCAAATCTAAGAATGCCAAGGTAAAAATAACACATTTGGCATGGGCAGGGACTCATAGGGAACCCATGCAAATTAATAAGTCTGGTGCATTAACCTCACCATGGTAACACAATGTGACATCACCAGTGGATCCTGTTCATCTTGCTAAAAAATAATACCTGTATCCTAACTGTAGCTTCAAAACTGATGTTGTTTCAGCATCCTCAGGGAGTTGAAGAGGTTAGGTAACATTTTAGGTAAAAAGAAAAAAAAAAGTAATTTAATTTCATTTTGCAATCAAATTATTTTTAAGAGTCACATTATTGCTATCATGATTGAAAGTGAATGAATCAAGTGTGCATCAAACATTAAATGGGAGATGGCCTCTTGTCCTCCTCAAATGATTCAATTAGGTTGACAGCAAACTTTATGGGCTGTTCAATGAAACTCACAGTTTACAGTCTACAAAACATTCAATAAATGCTTTGTCATTCTCCTTAATGCATGTGTGCTCATTTGAATACAGCCTATTTGCATTCTGTGTCATAATCTTTGCATATTTACACAGGAAATTAAATGATCCATGAGCAAATTATAAGACTCCAAAGCATAAAAAAGGCACCATGTAAAATCAGCAATGAATGTTTTTTAATCACATTAGGCTTTTGCTGCATGTGTGTGCGTATGTCTGACATTGTAGTCAGGCTTTTTTGTAAATCTTCAGTTAATCAGTCACAATGTCATCCATAATCGTTACACGCATTATTAAAAACTCAGAGTTCAGCCTCTGAGGCATCCAAGACTCCTGAGGCAATTAAGACATTTGATTAGAAAAGAGCTCATTTGATTCCTAAACTGAAAAGTTACCATTGACTAACTGACTGATTTGATGGCTGACCAGCTGCTAGCTCAATGGTAGCTCACTGTAGGACTGGCCAGCTGGAGCCTGGCCGAATGGTCTTTGGTAGATTTGGATGAAAGCCTGAATGTGGAAGCAGCAGAATAAGAGAAGAGTTGTGGTAGTGAAAAAATACAGCTCCACTGGAAGGTGTTACACAGCAGTGTATCAGTGATTCTCACATTTTCATTTTTACTACAGCTGACAGATGACATTACTAAGTGAAAAGATGTGTAATGGGGCAGGGACTGAGCTCAGTCATTGGTAATGTTTTGAAAAATGTGAAAAAAAGATTAATGTTCCCATCTCTTCATCTACCTCACGTCTTCCGCCCCCGAATAACAGCGTCATAAGTAATTTGTACAAACACCTTTTACAGTCCCTATTTTACCTCAAGTGGCTGCAGTAATAATGATGGGGCAAAGGTCAGCTGACATAGTATAAGGAGCAACAAAGTCTGCGTAGAAATGACCTATAATTGATAAATGGGTCAAACTAACACATCACTTTGACCCAAGAGACTGCAATTCATGTTTTTGTGACACCTAAGAGCAACATGGACTTATTTTCACCAAACATAGCTATGGAACTAATGGTTATACTTTCCAATGTAAAGTGTAACGTGTTCTACAGTTACTTGCAAATGTGATTTTCAAGGAAGACTTAGATCTTTTATCATCTTCTCCCACTTTCTCCCAGTTCTCCTTGTTCTTTTACAAGTCTCCCACATTTCTGCATATTACATGATAATATTACTCATGATCAGGAACTTGAGTCAAGGGCTATGCAAACAAAGCTATATACAAAGCAAATGCAGCAACACAAGTGATAGCAAGCCAGCTAATATTACCTGCTAGTCCAACAGCAAAATGTTGGCTTGATGCTCAGGCTGAGGTGTGACCCTGGCAGCATTTGTTTCCAGTTTTCCTCCTGCTTCTGAAAAACTCCTCCTACGGGTCAAAAGTGCCTTTGCTACTCATGTAAACACCCACACTGCCCTGGTGCTGAGTAACCCTGGCTGGCTGACCACTGCTGCAGTAAGCAGCAGTTAGAAGTTCGCTTTCAGGTGTCTGTGTCATGAATTATTATCATGTTGTCAGCAATAAATTATTGTTTGGAAAGATATGGCAGACTGTACAATGGACCTTAGCCAATTTTACCTTGCGTATGTCATGATATGTACATAGGTGATCAGCAGGTGTTAGTCAGACTACAGAAAAATCTATACAGAGCTAAAATGTTAGCTTTCAGTTAACCTAACACACTAAAATCATTAGAATCACTGAATTTACAAATTTGCAATTATAATGCTATAATAATAAATAAATTATTTTGGTCTGAAATTTGACATTCAAATATAATTTTGAGCTTCAAGTTAACCATAAAAGATACATGGAAGTAGTCTAATTTTTTAAAACTTAATACATGAAAAGGCACAAATAATGCTCTTAACAGAGAAGTGTGATTGCTTCAGTTCATAGATGTGTAAGTATGTATGAACACATTGGTCACTCCTGCTCAGTTAGACAGCAGAGCGATAAAGAAAGTGTGTGAAGTGTATTATAAGTGGAGGTAAGGAATAGAGTGAGTTTTAAGGGTCACAGAGGATGAGAGGAAAAGAGTGGTATAACACACCCAGAAGACAAGGGCTTCTCTTTTTGTTCTGTTACAGTCTTCACTTCATTTCAAGGTCTGTTGCAAACTGAGGCAGTTATATTTGTAGTATTCACATTCACTCCTTTCCCATGAAAAGGAAATACATTGTATAACATGTGGGATGTAAACTGGGTTACAAAATGCCTTCAAGGCCACAGAGAGAATAAATCTTTACACAAAGACGGACCGTTACAGAAGTAAGTTGTCTGTTACATAAAAGCAGCTTGACAGGAAAGAAAGATTTTAAAGGTGGCCTGAGACAGCGATCAAGAACTTTGTTTCAGGCGTGACATGACCTCACTTGACTTTTCTCAGACCCAAATTCATCCAGTCTTTACGAGAAACAACGTATTTCTTCAGTGCATATGCATTAACAGCCCTTAATGCTTTCCTGATGCTACTCTTTCTCTTCGTTTCCCATCAGGACAAGGACTTCTGTCCCAAAGCGCTTTGCAGCTCAACCACCAGGATGCCTATGCAGCAGCTGGTTACCATAGTAACCAAGGGCTGGCACTTGGGGAATCGATCACAGGCCGCGGCGGGCAGGTTGGAGGGGCGGTTCACAGCTACAACCAGGTGCACACATATCTCTTTTTATTGAGCAATGTTTTTATTCATACTTTTTCCAGTTCCAGCTTCTCACCTTCATTCATTTGCTTCCTTATCCTTTCTCTTTTTAGTCACATTTCTCTTCTTTTTCATTTATCTGTCTCCTGCCTCAATCCCTCTCCCCCCAATTCTTTGTACTTTCTTGGTCCACTCTCCTGGTTCTCCTCCTTTTCTCTTCTCACTTCCTCCACCGACGTGTATCCTTTTCTCATTCCCCACACCTGCTACATCACCCCTTCATTTCCTCCTGTTTCTAATCTCTCCCAACACTCTGCCCCAGGAGCCTTTCTAAGATTAAGAACACTGGGGGCTCATGCTGAGCTCAGGTTGGAGTCTGAATTTCCCAGTTTAAATTTCCATCTTCTGTTTTAGGCACATAACTCCAAAAGTAAACATAACAAACCGTGGCTAATGGTGACAAATGAGTGACAGATGACTAACTAAGTTATGTCTGACTGTGGTTCAATGAGATCCAGATGAATGAAAGTAAAAATGAAATTGAACTTCTCAGCAGTGCAGACTCCTTGCATTTTGGAAACAGTGGAGAAAAATAATGCATGAGCTGACAGACACCATTTTACATTTCATTTTACAGCACTTATGTTTGGGACATGTACACAGGATGTCAGATTAAGTTGGGATTGATGGATTTGCCCAGGCTTCACAACTAGCAACTCCAACTTGATTGGCATTCAGTTGTACTTTTTCTCATAGAAGGTTGAAAATGTTCAATTCTTCACTTGTGTGGACTGCAGCATTAGTCTGGACAGCATAAACAAGCTCAATTCTGATGCTTTTTATGCACTCTAGAACCCCATCCAAAGGGAACAATTTAACCATTGAAACATTTTAGTATTTTCCAGATACATTATGAATCTTGCTGTTTAAGATAATTGTTAAAAAGTATTCGTATTGAGTAAAAACTACAGTACATCCACTAAATCTAAGGGGAAATACTGTACTTTTTACTGCTCTACAAATTAAAATATTTCAAACAGCATATGATCAACTAACAAAATTATGTATTATTATTTTATTTTAAACCACCAAGCAGTTTATAAAGTCTCTTAAATGAGCTTCACCTTTACCAGCTGTAACATTAGAAGTGATGAATGCATCATTATTATAATACAATACCTGGATACATTGTTCTGAAATGGGCCATTGTGCATAATATGTACATTAGATATATTTATTTGAAAATACTTTTCTGTACTTTCACTGGGATGGGATTTTGAATGATTTTATTGGCTGCCAGCTATCACCTCTCTTTCTCTCTCTATCTGTTTTGTGATATGGGGTTACTCGGAAAACATTGGGGACTGTGACCTGGGAGGGCCAGGTCTAACCACACCACTGCTCTGCCCTCTCTAGGTGACGTCCAGCCGTGCAGCTGCCCACTTAGTAGGAACTGACTCTCCCTCCCAGTCCCAGAGAGACTCATTTGCCCAGCAGGCCCAAGGCAGCGCCTTCCACATGCCAACTGAGGCCGGATCTGCACCTGCTGGACCACCCATGTATTACTCCTGTGCCACTCTGCCTGCACAGGTACAAATCCCAGAAGAGATTACTGTCTGACACATGTTTTCTCCTCTCCTCTCACACTTTGGTGGAATCTTTAACACTTCTATAACCCTGCTAGTGAACCCAGGAGTTTTCCTGTAGGCATGTTTTATTCATTGTATAATTTTATATATATTTATTGCTGTGCTTTAAATCTCCTGAGTATCACATATGTGCTCCTGACAGGCAGCTCTATGAAGTGTTTACTCTGGTAAAGTGAGCCTGGATTCAGGTACAATGGAGTCCAGTGGTTAAAAACGCTACGTCCAGCAGAGATTGTTAGCTACAGAAAGAACATGCTGTTTAATTCTGCCAAAGGAGTCAATATTTCTGCAGAAGTAGCTTGATACATTGTGACACACTGTTTGGCTCTGAATCACCACTGGAACTCATTGTTACGGTTGCACCTGGTTTTGTTTAGCCAAATTTCGCAGCAGCTTTTTGCACCAATTTAATATTTAATTGTCACTGAGCAAACAGCAAACAAAAGTGTCAATGGAACACATTTATCTCTTGAATTAACAGTGCCTGATTGAGCTAACAAGCTTTTAGAGAGCCAGCTCTGAGAGTCTGCTTTGTTCACCTTTAGTAACTCTTTGTTGGCCTTGATTCTGGAACTGAGTTTCCCTCTCATTTATTCCATTTATGGATTAAAAAAAATCCTTATGTAAAGAGAATAAAGCCAACCATTTCCAAAATTAATGGTTACCATAATTTTTTATTTAGAGCAACCAAAAACCATGGAACATGTACAAAACTGCATATATAATGAGAGAGAGAAAGAATGACTGATCTCATGAACCACTACAAATGATTTTCATTTCAATAAAGACTCATTGTCCTCATCCCTAAACCAACAAAGCATGTCAGAAAGGAATTCATGGTTGAAGTATGCGCTGCCAACCAAGAGACACCATGGTTGTACTTTGGGGTTGTGAGTAGTCTTGTACTCTCTGACCACAGTGTGCATAAAACATGTTCTTCTGAAAACAAGGCTTGTGAATTCTATCATAGCAAGTACAATTGTGGTAACATGGAATTTTATAAGCAATCTATCCTGGACTTAAAGGGCCTGGAAAGAGTGGACACAAGGACACCCATCTTGTGAATCCCTTATTAGTTGTGATGTACCAATGAAGCCCCATCAACCGCTTTCTTTATTTTCTGAGCCCACTTAATGGCTGTCTTTATTCAAAGAGAAATAGTCAAGCCATGGTTAGCGTTGAGGTTGAGTAAGCTTCCCCCCTTTGTTGAGCAAAGAGCACCATCTAGTGGGCTCAGAAAATAAAGAAGATGATTCATGAGGCTTCATGGACACATCACTACTTTTTCGCTCCTAGTAATAGTTTAAACTCACCCTCATGCGTTGACAGAGTGTTGGGGTTTTAGAAAATGCATTACTTTATGGTTGTTTTTTTTCAGGTAAGGAATCACATTTTAATATTCTCTTTGAAAAATGCCAGATCTTTAACATATGTGGTTTGGCAAGGAGCTATTCTCTTTGAAAACAATTTTACACTACAAAAAGGCTGACGGTAGATCAAGTCGTGGGTGCATTTATTTATTTATTTATTTATTATCATATTGGACAATATGACCTCAACTGACAAAGCTGCTGCAGTATGACATGACACGTAGTGTGACCATATCATCAAGAAAAAACAAAAAAAAACACCTATTTCTTTGGAATATATGGTTCTTTCAATTGTTGTATCATGGTTAAATAAAGTTAACTTGTTAATGATGTAAAATGCAGGATTTTTTTCAGAGCTCTCCTTATGGGGGCTCAGCTCCCACTGACTCTGATGTTACTCTAAACCATGTGTATGCATTATATAGTCATAATCAAAACACATACTAAGTTATTATGAACAGATTTTAAAGAAACTAAGTGACTGTATACGTTGATTGCTGCATGTATAAATGAATATTTTCTGTAAATTTCATTTAGATTTGATGATAAAGGCTCTGAGAGTCTGGAAACTTTATTGGGTTATGTAAATGCTTGAATTTTACTTTTTAAAATCTGCACCAACCCTGCATGAGCCTAGAAACAGATTACACCTCTCCACTCTCTCTGGGTGTTTACTGCTGCGGTTGCCGAGCTGTGCCTTCTCCTCTTCTAAGCGGCATTACTGCTACCGTGGTAGCAATTGAAGAAATGGCTTATCTTGCATCTTTTTTTGCAATTAGTAGAATGGTTTTATGAGATCTGCAAGCAGTTCCTCTTGTAGGGTCGGTCAGCAGGGCAGCCACAATGCACCAAACCTGTATTAAATTCTGGCCTCTTAGGTGATGATTTACTCTTTTATTGCTTTTCCTGCTGCACTGCGATGAATTCCAGTCTCAGAGTTTAGAGATTTTAAGAACCCAGTGTTAATCATGTCTTTGAATTAATTTAAATGGATTGAGCAGCGGTGTATCCTCAGCATCCTCACTTCAGCACGTCTTGAGCGCGCTCATCTACATTAACGGAGGCTTAAGAACTGTACCTTTTGCTCTGTGACTGCAAGACCGTGCAAATATTTCTTCAACGTATTTCCCCAGCTGGAACAAAATGAAAATGCATGTTTAGGATTCTGTGGGAGCTTCATTTGGCGGCCCGTTGCTCACAGTCGTATTTAGTGTTCACTTGGTTCTAAAAAGTTCAGAGTGGTCCCTTCATGTTTGGTCTGATAACTCCAAGCCTCTTCATCAGGATGTTATCGCAGATTAGAGTCTCTGCTCTCTGGTTTTCCAGCTCCGGGGGGAGTTGTTCATCTCTCTGAAAATAATGATATGAACAAGAAGAGTAGATGAATATTTAAAGTGAGTGACATTCCTCTTTAATGAAGTACAACTCCTCTATTACAGCGTGTGAGCTCCCCTCTGCAGGCGGTGGGATCCCCTACCAAGCTGCAGCGTCTGGGATCAGCCTCCTCTGACATGCCCAGCTACGCCACGCTACAGCGGGTGTCTTCACCCAAACAGTCACCCAGCCGACTCGCCAAGTCCTACAGGTTGGTCAGTCCGTCCAGATGATTTAATAAGGACCCATTGTTAGGAGCACATTACGTAGACTGGTCCCAAAGCATTAAGGAATTTATCTGTTGATCAATACCAATGACTCATCAATTACGTCACCTGTTGCTGTGATCTATGGCCATGAAAAATACTAGCATGTAGTCTGTTTTACAACAGAACACCCTACATCTACTGGTCATATTACAATTAGGTACCAGGATCCATTTGATTCAGAATAGTGTCTGCTAGTCTGGTGAGTCTGTCCAAAGCCTGAGCTGCTGAGTTTCCTTGAAGCAAAATATTCTTCATAAAGCTGATTTGAACCCTGTCATTCATTTACTTTATAGGGCTTTTATTGAGAAAGGTGTTTTAAATTCCACACAACATGACATAAATAAAATCACCAATATAATATTTGCAAACTAACGATAAAAAACTGCTTAATAAACATATTGAGGTGTGTAAAGGCAAATTAAATTTCTTTGATAATTTATTTCAAAATAAATTCAAATAAAAACAAATGATTGAATGCTGCTGTTTAGTTAAGTTTCATTTTATTTTTGTTATGTGACTGGTGTCTCCGAGTCATTAACGGTTTGTATAAATAACCAGTAGCCAGTAGCAGAGGGTTAAGTGAAGCACCTCCACTTATGAGAGTTATAATACAAAAGGCTTTGGCCGATGGCATCAGCACGACAGTCATGAAACACGGAGCCCAACAGTGGCTTAAAAGCTCTCCCTCTCAGTCCTCAGTCCTGACGACGGTGCCACTGTTATACATAAAGATGACAGTTTGCAATTTGGATCCTGTGGTTGATTAATGCATATTTTAGCATAGATGGCGTTAAATAAGCTGTCAAAACGGGTCAGGTGGGTGCATATTAAAAAACCATGACCCTCACATCAGTAATAGGGAGGAAAATTAGACAAAAAGGAAAGGCCAGGTGAGGAAGTGAGGGTGGGCTATGAATGTGCTCAAAAATAGTAATTAATATCCAATGCAGGGAGAGTAGAAGAAGTAGAAAAGAAAATATATAAACTATTAACTATATCATCAATCATTGCTATGTTTTATTGAGGACACTGCATGTTGTGATTCATTAGACATCACCAGACTCTGAAATCAACAACAACATGGAGGCAAACTGTATTACTCTTCTCAGCCTTGACAGAGGAAGCACATACCAGATCCACTTCTTTTGTTACCTTTCAGAATAAAAGCCCTAAACTTGTACACTACGTTACTGTTAAGTAAACAGAATTGCCTGTATATAATTTTAATATAGCATCTTGGCTAAAACAGATGCGTCTCTTGGACAAATGGATCTAGTTATTGGTCTGCACAAATCTATTTGAATCCTTTATTGTGTTGTATCTAAAACAAGTTTGAATATTTTTCATTTAAACCATTAATACCAGCAACATTGCAAAGATCAGTTTTTCTCAGTATTTTCTTGTTTTTGGCTGAAATACCATAGGATAACAGAAACCAAGTGACACTTAGTTTACCATCATTTCATTCTGGGAAATTCTGGATGCAAATTTGGAAACGCCAACCAAACCATCCCATTTCTTCCTTCTGCAGCACCTCATCACCCATCAACATGGTAGCATCAGGTGCTGCTGGCTCCTCCTCCCCCCTCCCCATGGCAGCGTCCCCAGGGGGAAACCACACCTCGTCGCCGATCCACCAGCTCAGCTCGGCTGTGGGCAGCTACGCCACCCTGTCGCCCACCAAGCGTATGTTGCATCACATCGGAGCAGAAGGCTACAAGATTTCCCACGAGCTGTACGCCAACGCAACCCTGCAAAGGCCTGGTAGCCTGGCAGGTAGAGGTCAGGACAACACCTTTATTACTTTTTTATGTGTGGATGTGTGAAATGCATTGTGTCAACTGTTTATTGTCCATTTTAAATGTATTTACATATATGTTGATGTTCCTAATGCAATTTGGTCTTTGACATGATAAACTATGGATTTTCTTTAGGGTGTTTTATGACCTTTCTGTGGCAGTCTGTTATGTTAGTTTGTGGTTGAAGTCGCTAGAACCAACTTTTCAATTGGTATTCATCAGCATGAGCATACAAATTCAAAAGAAAACACACATTACCAAATATTTGATTAAATTGGCTTGAGGTTTTATCTAACATTTATTAGATTGCAAATGTAGTCATGAATCTCTGAACAATTCATGAAAGAGATTTATTGTCTCTACAGAGGACCTTTATTAAAAATAAGTTTGAAGTGCAAGAGTTTGATTTTTGTTTTGGGCTTTTTATAAGGATTCTGAATCTTTTAGTTCGCTGAATGAAAATGTGCCCATGTTAAATATTAAGGAATGGTCAACAACTATTGCCTGGTTTGGATCACAAATACTACTGATATCTTATAATGCACCGTAGAAAGATAAACTGAGTAACTTCAGCTTACACCAGTAGTTTGTAATGGGCTTTGTGGACGGAACTTTTTGAGGACTTTGAATCAACAATGGTCAAACAACAATAATTTTACAAAGGGCCCTGGTGCCTGAAGTGGGTACACAGTCCTGGCACTGCTACATTTCACTCTTTGGCATACTCTGACTGTTTTTCTTCCCTGTCTATAACTCACTCTCTTTGTGATTTCAAGTGGCTCAAGGTCATGTTGTTCACTGCATGTGAAGTAAGACAATTTGTTCTGCAAGTGTTTTTACTTTCTTTTTTTAGGATTTGAAGGCCATTGGGTTCTTTCTTATAGCTGGTGCACAGTGCAGTATACCTGTCATTACTATTTTCACACCAAAGCAGTTGTCACTTTTGCACCCAGCACCCACATTGCTTGGGAGCAAATCTACTTGCTCCCTTCTGTGCCTGCATTATTGTTGTATTATCCTTGATGGGGATTATGGAAGGGATTGTGCCATTGATCAATGAAAATTTGGGTCTAAAGTGAACAGTGCACTTTGTCCTGCCATATAAAGGCCTTATCATTCGTATAGTAAGATGCACCTACATATGCATTGTCACAATCGACATCCATTACCAGGAGAGTGCCATACCCACGACTGATTATTAATAACTACATAAATATTTTTTTTATCCTTGTGTACCCATATTCCCTCTGTCAGCGTATCTAACCTCCCTTGTGTTATCCAGGCTCCAGAGGTTCCTACAGCAGCCAGCACAGTCACCTGGGCTCAGAGCTCCGACCTCTACAGTCCCCTGAACACCACATCGACCCCATCTACGAAGACCGAGTCTACACCAAACCCAACCTTAGAGGACAAGGTAAGCTGAGATGGGGATATGGAGGCTGAGGAACGTAAAGGCATTGGATATTTATTTAAGGTGTAAAGATCCGTGTACAAATACAGAATCCCATAAAACTGTATCCCAAAAGGCAAAATGAGTAGAAAGGAGATTTTGGAGAGAGAGTCTGAGCTGAAAGCAAACATTGAATAGACAGTAATATGTATGGGTGCACAAGATTTTCAATAATGATATAGTGGCATGGCAGCAGCTTTACAACAAAGGTATTTATTAAAATATTCAAGATGAAATGTGAGGTGGAGATGAAAAAAATGAGACAGTAGTAAGGGTAGGAGAGGAACTAGATGGAAATGAGGCGCCCCATTTATTGGATCCAGTGTATTTGAAGCTTCAATCTCAATCTTTTTTTAAAGCCGCATCCAAGCTTCCAAACTTTATGGAATGACATTACTCACTATCAGTGGAATACTCCTTTTACATGAGTACATTACCCTCATGGGGATCATTTGAATATCAATTTCTCAACCTGAGTTCCTTGAATTCTTGAAGGTAACTTTTTTTCTTGCGTACCTCCTCCTGTGTCATTGCCAGACTCTTTAGTCTTAGTTTGGTAGGATCAGCAGATCACTGGTTCTGTGATCTGAATGTCAGAGCCTTCTCTAAAGACAGGCTACATGGTTTCAGCTGTGATATAACTGCCATGTTTCATTGGAATTAATCATATTAAGGCCATACGGTCCAGTTTCCAATTTTATCAGTCCTGCTGTTGATCTTGATAGCTCAAATTCAAAGCTCTTTTTGACGTATAAAAAAATTGAGATTGTGAGAGTAATTAATATACAAATGGTCATTTTGGGGATTAAGTATCCTTTAAGAGCCAGCTAAAAAGACAAAGCCAGTGTCAAGTTGAAGGAGGATGAACACCAGACGAAGGTTTTATTTTAACCCTGAAACCAAAAGTGACTGCACCTTAGAAACCCTTTGTAAAGGCTCCGTATAAGAAAGTGGGACAGGAGAGGTGGAATGAACCTGTAACATCATTCAGTGTAGATTATAGTGAGATTGTAATACTAAAAGGTGCTTCAAATATTCCAGAATTAAAAATAGCTGCAGCGTACTGTAAGTCACCCACCGAACTTTCTATATTTAAAAATCTGTGAGAAGAACAAGACACCGCATGATACACTGAAAAAGTGACGGATCAAAGAAATACTGTACAGCACACTGAGAGGTCGGACAGTAAAAGACTTAGTCTAGTCCAGTTTAAAACATAGGTGTTTTTAAACGTTGCTGCTGCACATTAGAGATATCCTCGTCCCATCTGATCATGTAGCACTATTTACCAGATCAGGTAGGCAAATCCAATTGGGGTCTCAATGGCAATTTGTCTCTCAGTCACAGTCTGTTAACTAATTAGTTTCAAGGCTGAAAATTAATCTCAATTAATCCCATGGGCGTTAGCTTGGGTGCTTTGAAATCAAAGCAAATCAACCGTGTCCTAAAATGTTGTCATCACTGTGGTGCCGGTTTGGTCTCCTGAAGGATGTACGCTGCTGTTAAGGGAAACACACACACAGTCAGATATGTGAAATAAATTACTTTTGTCACATGGTTATATACCAAAAAATAGTTATTCACGATATTGATTAACAGATTTGAGGTCACGCTTGCTCTCCACACACTCTAAATAACTCATCTGCAGCTTTGTGGTGGTGAATGGAAGTCACGGCAGCACTCAGATCGTCAAAGTTTTTCACACTCTGACTTGGATAGTTTTTTAGTGCAACACCTTGCACCTGGTGAAGCCTGAATATGTTTCAAGGTCAATTCAAATAGTTTCAAGATAATGAACAGAGTTGGAAACTAGCAACACTTTACACCCGACTTCACATCACAGGTGAATTTCCTCAGGCCTTGTCAAGGTCCCCGCAGTGTTGGAGGTACACACTCGGATATATGCACACACAAACACAGACTGACCGAGCTCACCTCCCTTTGAGCGAGCCAATGTAACTCTGTTGACTACCACGCCCAAATAGCTCCTGAACTGCTGTTTAACAAGAAGACAATTCCTCTCTCTGTTTGACACTGACAGAGCAGGTGCACTGGACTGTGTGTCTTTACAGTCTGTTGTCTGGACTACCAACTGGGCAAAGTAGGCAACTGCCCTGGGGCCCGAAACCCAACTGTGTGGCGAATAAATTCTGGTCATTTCATTAACTGTATATATCTGTATTACCTTAGCATTACTAAAACCAAATATAAATGGTAATTGTAAGAGCTTTACAGGGTTGAAAAGCTATGCTACCAGTTTTCTATTGGCAACCATTCTGAGAAATGGGCAGCTACATCTTGGACTTTGGTTGCAGTTGGTGGCAATATTAGATCATAGACGTAGCTGCTCTTCCGTTATTGGGAGTAAATATGTTAACTCAGTGGTTCCCAAACTGGGGGCTGATGAATGTGGTGGGATGAAAATAGTTTTATTTACAAAAGGCGATCCTGCAGAAAAAGATTGGAAACCACTGGGTTAACTGATAGGAGGGTGGGTTTATGACCTGTGCTGCAGCCAGCCCCCAGGGGGCAAGCCAGTGTCTTGGCTTCACTTTTTTGGGTTTATTTTATTAATCCAAGTAATCCAACTGTGCTATATAAGATATGTTTTATGTGTCATCATCAAGAACTTTCACAGGTGTTAGCAAATTTTCATAATTGGTTTGATTGTTTTCCTTTACTCATTTTTTTGCATGTCTGTTTGATTTGATCGCTTCTGTCTGCTTTTTAAATTATATTTTTCAATTGAAAAATAAGATGACTCGGTGAGTTCACCTATCTCCCTAAAGTAACCCCACTTGTTTATTTATGTGTGACTGTTTTATTATTTCTTATTTTTTCTTTCCCCCCTTTTTGCTTTCTTCTTCCATTTTTTCCACTGGTGCTGGTGCTGTTCTCATTGTGTCTACCTGTACATGCTTCATTGTGTTGGCCCTCCAATTTTTCGTCCTCTACTCCGCGGCCCTCCTCGGCTACATAACCTAGTGGTGAACCAATTGTACCAAGAGGTCCTCAACTATCTGCTCTGTTCCTACGCTCCCCTTCCTGCTTTAGCCCCGCCTTCCCCTGGTGTCGACCCAATCCCCTTGCAGCGAACGGGAAGCCAGAGCACCGCGGGCACCTTTCAGAGAGGCAGCTTCGCCGCAGGAGGCGGGGCAGCTGACTACGCCAACCCATACCGCACTCTGCAGTTCTGCCCGTCCACCGAGTCGCCTTACAGCAAGTCAGGCCCCACCCTCCCGCCAGAGGCCACCCTGGGCCGGTCTCCATCGGTGGACAGTATCCAGAAGGACCCAAGGTGAGGACAAACATGATATATTTATGTCCAGTCAGCTATGGCTTGCTGATGAAGCCCTTCGTTCTGCTCCCTTTCCACTTTCGCTGAACTTACTGAGGGCCAGATTCACCAAATTAAACATAATTATGCAAGAATGCATACATATTAACAATAACCTGAAGACATTAAGCTTAAACTGTGAAAAAAAGAGTTTAATTGCAATCTTCTTCTTCTTCTTCAAAAGAGTGCCAAAGTTTCAAAGTAACGTGGTGAAACCAAACTGTTTGTTGCACTTCAACAGATAATGGACTGTCAGGATTTGACGGTCCAGTGCAGTAAAAGGCTGGTTGAATCTGGGCTTTAGTATGAGGCACACATCACGCCACATCTTCCACTGTCCTCTCTAGTTTGCCTGTGTTGGGGCTTGTTCACACTGCTGTATGAATGCTTGCGCGCACCTCTTGGTCCAATTTGAAAGTTTGCTATCGCTGATAGGAGTGAAGTGCCTGTCTGTCAGTGACAATCAGTCACTCTCTGTGAAGCAGGTAGAGACACAGTTAATGCGGAAAAGTGCATGAAGTCTGCTTTTAGACCAAGAGCGACCAGCGTGAGTGTGTGAGAAAGAGGGAGAGAGAGAAACAGTGACAGGCAGACAAGAAAAAAGTAAAAGAGAGACACATACAGAGCCAACATAATGGCTGTTTTTATCATTCTTTTGTCCTAGTTGCATCAAGTTTGAAATACTATTCCCATTGTGTCTTGTATTTTTCTATCTTAGCCTCTTCTTTCTGACTAATGACTGCACAGACTCACTGTCACAGATAGAAGCAGCATAATTAAAGTTGAAGTGTCTCTCTGTGACATTTCAGCTCAGGTGTGAGTAGGAGATATACTTTTTTGCTCAAATGAAATATTCCTAATGAGGAAGTCACTTTGTCCTGACCTGCTTATTATATTGAAACATTTGGAGGCTAAAAACATCCTTCTGTGTTGTTAGGATAGGGGACTTTTGTTGTTGCCATTGCCCTTTCCGCCACCCATTGTCCAAGTGTTTTTTTCTCTGTGCACATTGCACTCACATTGTCTGCTCAATCTTGAGCTCTGGCATCATTGTTGTGTAGCTTCCAGCATCCACCTGCACTGCTACATTTAAAGGACTGACATGTGATGCATGGCATTTTGCTTTACCTTCACAACATGCACAGTCAGTGCCTGCACTGAATCAAAGAGACAGTGCTACTTAAATGGCTTGTTGTCCACATTGCGTTAAAGGGAGGGTCCCCCGTGATTATAATAATAAGGAACATTCAGATTTCTTTATTTTCAAGGTTGTAGCACTGCTGCTGTTCTTGCAGCACATACATATACATGGAGTGCTGCAGGGAACAGGTATTTTTGTAGGCCCACCTGGAAGTTAACATTGCACTGGTTGCCTATACAAAAAGGAAAATGCATTTTCCCATTAGATTTTAGATGATTGTTGAAAATAAGCTCTGTGGCAAGCTAAAGTTTGAGACACTTACATGGTGCTTTCACATAAAACACAACGTTTATGATATTTGAAGCGTGTATGTAATTGTTAAAAACTAACGTGAGCTAACGCTATGAATGAACTACACCAAGATCAATGAGTACTACGTCACCACCACTAAGCTGATGAAGAGCGTAATGTCAGCAGTATCGTTTAGCATGTTGTTAGCAATTCATTTCCATTTTTAAAGCTTCAAAATTCAGAAGTGTGACAGGCTCCTGATTTGTTAGAAATATGAAAACCACAGAGCTTAAATCAGACATCTAACCAAAAGCCCATTCAAAGAACCTTATTGTCAAGTCAACCGAGTGCCAAATACTAACAACTATGTGCTGAAATGTTAACATTTCCAGGTTTTAGAACTCCTCATTCTAGCAACACTATGAAATAGGGATGGGCAAGAGAGACTACTGGATTTGTACATTTGCATTCATTTGGTACTTAGTGATTTTGATTAGCCACTAGGCTAATGTGTTACTTACAATGTAATTTTGTAAAACGGGAGTACCCCATATCTGAAGATGTTTGCATCTGTTCAAACTGTCGGTGTGGCTCAAACCTAAAGCATTTTTTTTAAGCTTAAAATTTTTATTGGTTGATCAGAAGTTCCAATGTTTATTTCTTTTTTGAAAACCTTTAGGATGAGGATGAGAATTTTCTTCCTTCTGGTTCAGATTTTGACACATTATACTCAGATGCCACTCATCAATATCACATCTGTACCAGATATTGGTTTTATCCAGGTACTCAGCTCAACTCTAGTCAGTAATGCATAACATAGTAACTAAGTTATTTTTCCCGTGTTGTCTACAGATAACAAGTTTGGCTTCCATGTAATTGGAATGTAATCAGTTTTTTTTAGTTGCTTTTTACTAGAATGCTCCAAGTGAATTTACGTTCAAATGTATTGTATTGTATTGTGAGAATCTTTGTTCGTATAACAAAGTCTCCATGATATTATTTTATGCTCTTTTTTTTTTATCTGTTTTATTTTTTACATAGGCGCACTTCATCACGATCTACTCTATTACTTAAATGCCCATCCCTAATATATATTTATATATAAATATATAACCTAGTATAACTGGCTCTGCAATTTAGACTGTCTGAATGCTCCACATGCATCACCAGCCATGACCATAACATCCTGTATGGTGTAAGATGCACAGTACTGGTTGGTGACCACCAGTTTGACTTATCCAAAGACCCTCTCTTTACCGGACACATCCACCATCTCCCCACCACCTGCTCTAAGTGCATGTCCTTCACCCTGTCCACCCTCTCCACCATTGCCTGATAACCAAATGTTGAGAGAGAAAGACGAGTGTAGTGGCTACATATTGATTTCTATTTACTAATCATCACTATTATGACAGTTATTGAATAATTTGTTGCCAGACAGCCAACAAATACCTCTCTCTTGTTTCTCTCTGCCTGTCCCCCCTCGATAGGTACGACCCCGAATTCCTTGTGTGGAATCAAAATCAAGCCGAGCAAAGAATGACAAAGTAATCCAACTATTTATTTATACATATACATTCTGTCTATCTATCTTACCTTTGTCTCATTCACCGAATCTTTCCATGACACCATATGACACCAATATCAGATGCAGATGTTAATGTTAATGGCCACATGACATTTCCCATTTGTATTTCACTCATTTAGTGCTTTTTTAAACAGGGTTCTCTTTAATTTAGCGTCATGTAGATTCTAATTTGGAAACTAGACTAAAGTACTGGCTCAACATTACTGTAATTAAATTACATTAGAAAGGCATGACCTGAAAACACTAAGGTGTTCCAATAAAAAGAAAAAAAAAGAAAGAAAAAAAAAACATTAAACTTATTACTAATCAGGTTTGCCTATTTGCAATTTGCAGCAATATGACTTATCAGAGTCTGTTTTTTGCAGTGTAAATATTCCTCATTCTCTCCTTTGGCTATCCTCCCATCCCATTTATCTGTCTGTTGATTTATTCAGTCATTCATTTGTCTCCATCGTCTGTCTGTCCTGGTGATTTCTGAATGTGCTTTATGGCGGTTGTATTCACATAGCTTGCCCAGTGTTAAATTTTGCAAAGGATTTAACAAGTGACTTTGATCTTCTCATTCCGGCCAATGAGGAATACACACATATTCAGTGTTTGGTACAGTTGTTTTGTTGCTGCCTCTTGTCAGTGGTTGCATATAGACAGCGCGAGCGTAACATTATTTAGCAATAAATAGTAGCAGAGACATAACTTTAGCTGACAATAAAACCACAAACACAACAATAGCAAACAATACTGGAAGTCACAGACCATTAGCTAACAATACTGCCAAAGATATAATTCTGACTAACTACAAAGGTGCATTCAGTTGAGTACAGATCTCAGCAAGGTGCCCACCAAACACCAAAACAGCTCCCACTAGCTCACAATACCAGCAGAAATGTAACATTCACTAAGAATAACAGCAAAAACATAACAATACTGGCACACACCATAAGCAAACAAGACAGAGCTTAACGTTACCTAGCTACAAATAATAGCTGAGACATTAATGTATGATTTCTTATCTTCCAGCACATCAGCTTATGTTGACCAAAAGGTGAGTTGTCCCAATCAGCGACAACCAAAAAACAGCATTTTTGTTATTAAAGGTTGTAGGCTTATTGTTGTCTTGTAAAAATTGGAACATGGTTTTGTCATTGTTAAAACTAGGCTTGTTTCATTCACTTGAAAGTTGGCTAAAATAAAACTCATATGTCTCTGATGAAATGGAATGGATTGACTATGCGGAGCTGGAGATAGTCATCAGCACAGTACACTGATGGTAACTAAAGAAGTTTGGTGATTTCCACTGTCTGTAGTTGGCTCCCTAATGATACCTTAATCCTGTAGAAGTCTCAAACAAACATCAGTTAACTGATTTGCCAAGTCACACACTGGCACAATCTGGCAAATCAAGGCATGTTACTGTGGAGACAGCCTCTTATGTACTCCAAAGCATTTCCTCCTTCAGGCTGCCAATAGTTTATGGAAACGTTCCTGCTAAAAGGAAGAGAGATCGGTGCTAGACAGGATCCGAACCGGTCATAAAAGTGCCTCATTTGATTTCATGCTCATAAGCACAGCAAGAATCTCTGATCCATATTCAATCAGGGTTGAGATGGACTCCGTGTGGTGTGTGTGTTTCTCAGCTCTGCCTGACATCTCCTGACCTTTCGTTCATCTCTTCCAGCCTCAGTGGGCCAGTCAGTCAGCCATGCCATCACACCCTCAAACACACACATGCACACAGTGTCTGGGTAACACAAAAATACACGCGCACCTTCATTTTCCATCTATTCATTCCTTTTTCTTGCTCTGACCTCCTTCCCACATTAAGTCCAAGGTGGATTCAAAATATCACTGCTTTGTCTGTGTTGATTGGATGTTCAAATCAGTTTTTAGTAAGTGAATAAAAATGTAAGATCTTGCTCTGACATTCCATTTGATACATTCCAGTGTTGACCTATTTAAACCTCTCTGTCAGTTTATGAATTCATAGTAAATCAACAGTATTTCCCAGGTGTTGGTCCAAAAAAAAATTATATTTATTTTAACCGACCGACTTTGTGACGAGGGAACCAGGAGTGTAAAAATGCTAGCTCATTTTCAGGTTTTGCAACTGCAGCACATTATACAATCACATATAGAACCACATACATCATTATATCACAGCGGTAACGCAGCTAATCGTAACTACATGCTATTCAGTAACATACAGGTGACACTTGTGGGTCTGGAGGGAGAGAGACAAATGAGAGCTGATAAAGAAAAACAGAAAGCGCTCATGCTACAACATCATTGCAAGGACAATTACATGGACTGTTGACTTTAACCGGTGTTGTCCATCATTAATCAGTGACTGTGCTAATTACTGTATCCATCAGATGGACTTATGTAGACAAATCCCGAGTGGTCCACGGCTTCTGGTCTGAGATCAGCCTGTGATACTAACTATTACACCCCTGGGTCAGGGGCTTTTCCTTTCTATTCTGTATCTGCTATAAATACATTTCCATGTTTTGTTTCTAATCAGCCACCTGAGGTTGTCACATGTCCCGCTGACTGCAGTGAGTCAGCAACCTCCTCAATTTATTTTTCGCTTCCTTTATTCCTTCCTCATCTTTCTCTAATAATGATGATACATTTGGTTTGTAAAGAGATTTGCAAGGCCCAAAGCACCAGGGACTTCTCTGCAGGTTTACCCTACCTGTCTGTCTGTATTTCCGTCTATCTACCGGAGAATGAGTCATCAGACGCATCTCCTCAACAGTCCGCACACACACGCACACAAGTGTACTACCCGACACAAACCACATAGTTAGCTCTCTGGTTTCAAATCGCTCTATTCCCCAAAAAAGCCTGAGTCACAGGAAATCCTTTCAGCCTGATATAGCAGTGATCATCATGTGCCTGCAGCCCTCACATTACATCGCCTCGCTCTGTTTTCTGAATACATAATTCATAGATAGTTTATTTATTTACCCAGTTTAATTGTTGGTTTGCCTGCATCTCTTATTGTGGTGTAAATGTTTTGGCTGTGAGTGACACAATCACATAGAAACACACACACACTCGCACACCTAGACAAGTGGTGATGCGAGATAGCCCACCTGGCTGCTCAGGAACAAAGAGTGGATTGACAGTTTGTCAGTACTTTGTCCCAGTCCACTGAGTCACCAAATGAAACGTTAGGCTGTGGATTTCAGTCACACACACACACATACACACATGCGTATTCAAAACTACATATATGCACATTTTTGTGAGAGGAAAAATGTCAGTATTCAGTATCTTCCCTACTTTTCTCCTTGACAGTGACTTCTCTTTTAGTTCTAGGTCTAGAATTAGAGCCATCTGCAGAACAAAAGGGTAAAGAGACATGGCTGCAGTTAAAAAAGTTTACTTAGAATAAGCAGAAGAGTGTAAGAAAAAGAAAGCAAAAGAAGAAACTGGGGTAAAGAAAAAAAGTTGGATCAGAAATTTGCTCTATGAACTGAAAATATGAACTTATGAAACTTTTGAGCAAATATGATGTTATAATCAATGTGTTTTTGCAAAGAGGTTTCAGAAACGTTTCAGGTCCAATTTAAATCCATATCATATCTTTAATATTATAAAACAGCTCCATGTGCTGTATTCATGCTGTGAAAGACTCTAAACAGTCTTTAAATAAACTGTGAGGTCAACTAAAGTTGTCATGTCAGTGTCAGTACACTGCAGTTACAGTCATTCCCCAGCTGCAATGATGGCGCAGAGGTGCATACAGTGCAAGACAAGTGTGTAAGACATTTGTCTCTCACAATATAATAGCAGTGTACAGTTTAAAATATAAAAGTAGCCATTTGAAGAGTCCACATTATAGCTTCAAGATAAATCACATCTGTAGTCCACTGACTGGGATTACAAGGAAACCGCACTTACTAAAAAAAAACTTAATAAACACGATACGCAGATAGGAAACACAAAGATACATACAAACAAAAATGAATAAATGCCTGCAAAATAAATACGATCAAGTCATAAAAGAAAGATCGAATTTGAGTTTGGTGAGTGCAGAGCGGCTTTCAACCATCTATTTATATTGGTTTGAAAGGGCTCATAGAGCTGCAGGTCCTCAGGGTGGGTGTTCAACTGATCACCCTCTAGCATGGGCAGGCATCAAACAATCAGATCAACAGGCTCAGCTGTGTGGTTAGTACACGAATACACAAAACTTGGAGCATTATAAGAAGGATAGTTGTAAATGGTGAATGTTCCACCCTTGGACTGCACTTTGACTGAGGCTGCCCTACATGCTGCCACCTGCCACCATCAGTAATCCAATCATTCCGCGGTGTTGCAGCCTCTGGAGTAATTTGGGGTTCAGCATCTTGCCCAGGGACACCTTGACATGTAGGCTGCCATGATCAGGGATCAAACCACCGACCACAAACCCATACCACAACCAAGACTGCCCCATTTGTGTGACATTGGGGCTAATACACTGATGATCTTGTAGTTAAATTTTCTATCTCAGCTGTAAAGTTGTTTTGGAAGTGGTGAAGAATTAACTTAAAACTGAAAATCACAAATATAAAATATCACTTACACATTGAGAAATCATTTTTGTTTTCCATGATGCTATCCAAATATGCTTCGTGCTGTTTCTTAACTCCAACACTAAAACAGTGCAAACACCGCCCGAGTGAACACTTTTGCCCGAAGTTCACAGATGGCTCAGTGGTATTTGCTCATCCTGCTGTGATGTTGTCGCACAGTGTTTGGGACTGGGAGCACCATATCCTCCTGTGTTCTCTTCTCTGTGGAACGAGAGAAACACACACACTCGCGCACACACAGCTAAAGAGAGAGAGAGAGAGAGAGAGAGAGAGAGATGATGAGTGAAAAGTAGTACAGCTCCAGGCTAGAGTTAGTGAATGAATGAGCCATTATAGTACAGCTTTCTGGAGCAGAACGCACACAGGAGAGGAGACAGACACTTTCTTGATTTCATTTAGTTTCACCGTGACTATAGGTAAATTCTTTCACTGCGCGTTTAGAATTTGCCATTTATCCCAGGGCAGCAACACATTGTGTACATGTCAGTGGCATGGTCCGTTTATTTAAGCATGTTGGATTTGTGTATGAAATCCATGTTGGATGTGTACATTGTTTTCTATATGTGTGTGTGTGTGTGTGTGTGTGTGTGTGTGTGTGTGTGTGTGTGTGTTGTGACGCATCCCTGAGGCCTAGGGTTGAGTGAGATCCGCCTTGATGTGCCACTTTCTCTCCAGGGCCACAACTATTCCTGGCACTGGCTCTGTCATTGTGTGTGTGTGTGGTAGAGTGTGTGTGTGTGTGTGTTCAGGTTTCTTTTTTTTTTTTTTTGCATGTTTGTGTTTGTTTCTCACTTGTTTCTGTCCTGTTGTCCTGGTTTTGTGAAGCATACTTGTGTATTTTTTTTTGTTTTGTGTTTTTCTGTAGGTGTGTCAACTATTCTGTCCCTGCAGGCTGGAAACAATAACCCAGACTCTCTCATTGATAATTTAAGTGATAACCATCCACATGTGTGTGAATGTTTATATTTGTTTTTGTGTGCGTGTGTGTGGGTGTGTCTTCACTTGCACGTATGTGTCCCCAGTTTGACCTTACACTTTGAGAAGAAGGTGAATGTGAGCCATTTAGTAGAAAAAGATGGAGTGATAAAAAAAAAAAAAGTGTTTCATAATAATTATAGTAGAGTGCTGCCAAAACTGCCACTTTGGCCTTCAAGTGGTGTTTTTCTTTGACCACTTCAGGGATGATAACAATACTGTGTACTTTTTTTGATGAGTAATGGACCTGAAAAGCACTTTTGCACTCTCATTTCACCATTTCAGTAGAGATATCGCTCAAGAAAAAGGATGAAAGCATAAAGTAGAAAAAGCTATTTTTTGAATGGCTCATATGGAACCTTCCTGTCTATATGCAGTGATTTGAGCCAGTCAATTATGATTTGGAACCGTTTTAAGCTGTCATAAGTAACATACTGAATAAATAAATATCCATAAATAACTAGTGAAAGTCAGAATTTAACTAGTGTTGGGCAGCAAAAAGTTAAAACTTATATTATAGCAAAACCAGTAATAAGTATTGTAATAAATTACTCATTCAATTTTAGTAATTACATTACAGTTACTCAGACTGGTTTTGGTTGCTATCAGCCTTGGGCATACATGTGTTGCCTTATGCAAAGTACCTGCTCCGACTACCATATGTGTGAAAGGTCATTATCACACCAGTTAATAGCCGGTCCCAATTTGAAAACTTTAGGCACTTATACTACATGGATAGATTCAGGGGAAATAAACTCTGTGGTTAGATTCAGCACTGGGGGGGGGGGGGGGGGTGTGGTGTGTCCTAAAGTTATATA
>JAOWBC010000115.1:20665588-20676044 GCA_028566105.1 Hypoplectrus providencianus
AAAAATGATTACTTAATCTGATTGAGTAATCATTTTTCTCTTCAACTGGAAGTTTGACTTGGTGCAGGTCTACACTCTGCCCTTTCAGTTTAATATGTTTTGTTTTTCTATGTTCCTCTAGAAGAACTAATGATAAAGTACAATCACAGAGAAAAATGAACACTAAAGTAATTTATGCTTTGGATTATTGACATCTGACATCTTAAAAGCACATTCAGTAACCCTTGCTTGAGCCTGTCTATTCAAACGAACAGTGCCATCTAGTGGGAAATAAAGCAGAAAAAGTAAATGGTTCATGAAGTTTCATTGACAAATCACTACCAGATTATGGTCCCTTGAATGCATTACAACTGAATGGAGGGTTGTCTGTAATACTGCCAAAAAATTCAAATATGTAATGTAAAAAATAATGGAAAAGCAAATATATAGGGTGCGAATGTTTTCTTATGAAAAACAAAACAAAACAAAAACTTTATAGGGGTGAATTAATAATAATATTTGAGAATTGACTTTACTTGGGGGATTTGGCTCTCAATAAGGTTTTAAATGTTTTGTTTAAATCTTACTTAATCAAATATGTTATTTGGAAATGATTACATGTACACAACTGGAGTGCATGTACACATAAAGGTCAGCAATGATGCAAGGCGCCTAAAAAGAGGATGAAACTGCATCTCCAGCAGCAATGATCACACAACACTGTAACAAATTGCTGTAGAAGTTTAATGTTTTGTCATTTTACAAAGTTAAGGGGTCCAAAATAATTACAGTGACTGACAGTATTTTTCACAATAACAGCAACCGCTGTGACCATTCACTCCATAACAGGTAAATTTATTTTTGTTAATGGCGCCGCAGAATAATCATAAATGAAGAGTACAGAGAATGTAATGATACAATGCTTCTGAAAGTTAGATACCGTTTATTAACCCATTTTAAACTTACACGGTAACTGAGCACAGTAGAGTAATACACTGCAGCCCAGATTATGACCCATATGAGCCTGTCCAGTAAGAAATGTTTGTTCTGACTTGGAAGGAAACTCCCATAACATGACATGAAACATTCATCCATAGACACATGCAGACAAAAGGCAGGAAACATTAAAGCAGGAAGTCATACAACGGAAATGAAAAGGAAATGAGGCTGAATGATGGGATGGTCAGATGCAGATAACTAATTTCTCTGATTGCATCCTTCTCATCTGTGAAACATTTTATTCTGTTGCAGTAGCTGAAAAGTAAAGCATTAACATCAGACTCACTTGATATTTTTAACCTTTTTTTAATTTATGTCATAGAATGTCTCAAATATTGTTTAATAAACCAGAAGGTGTGACATTCTTGTCTGATGGAATCCGTTCCTTACTGACACAGATGAGAACTGAGCCGGGTTGTTGTCATCTCTTACATAACTGGTCCAGGCTCAGTTTCCAAAAATCAATTTAATCCTAACATCATCATTGTCTCTTGGCTCACAAAAGAACAAAGGTAATCTTGGAGCTACAGTAAGAAGCTTTGGGAAAACTTGGCCTTGGATAAATGGCTTTCCTGTTTGTCCCGCAGGGCGGTTAGCTGGGTCAGCACGCACAGAACAACAACAACAACAACAACAACTATCTCGGTCTGATGCTCTGATCACTGTCTGAACTACAACTCTGCTGCATTCTGTCCTGTCTGTAATCCTCACTCTTCACTCACTTTAAAAGTACAGGCTGTCTTTTGCTTAGATTCAGGACAGTTGACCAAATTTGACACTTTATTGTTTCCCCAATGGAGTCTTGTACGGTGGCCAAGATCCACATAAAAAACACAATGACCACATGTGTCACTGCATAAAACAATTCACAGAGCTTGTGAAGAACAAGAAAGGAAAATTATGGGTCTTACTTTCTACAAATATGGGAGGTTTTGTCATCCCAAGATTTTTGACAGCTTGCATCTGTTGTTTTATTTAGTAAAAATCTAAGGAAGTACAGCATGCAGTAATGATTCTGGGGCTCTAGAAGAACAATCGACCCAAGGAACACAGGACCCTTGGAGAGCACATATGTACAACTGAGCACCTTCAGAACCATAGGGCATTTCGCCATGTTCCCATTATTTGCCATATAAATATTGGGAACAAAGGAGCCAGGGAACTTGGAATGACTCTTTAATTATGCTAGAAGGAAGTTAGGTGATTTAGTATAAAGCAACAACATACAAGTTGGGAGGAGGTCAGAGTGGATCCATGCTTTAAAAATAAAATAAAAGCCAGTTAATTCATGGCATTAGCTTTTTTTTTTTTTTTTTTTTTTTTTTTACATATGAGAATTAATGCTACAGTAAATATTATAAAGAAACCTTTATTAACCATGATAACTGGCAGATGGACCACCTCCAAACTGAAATATCCCAGTATCCCAGCTTTTCTTGGATAGATTGTAATGGAATTTGAACATGAATGGTCCCTTGGGATATTTAAATTCTTTTTGTTATTTCTTTGATTGGCCTACTACTTTTTTACTTTAGTCAGAGGTTATGACTCCTGAGGCTGACCACACCTATCTTCTTAACACAGCTTGGTACAACCTTTTATAACATCTGAGGTTTTGGCTAAACAGCATTTTCTATCCTTTTTCTTATCTGGGAGCTTAATCTGGGAGAAGAGCTATGGAACACAAGAGTTAGGCTTTGGAAGGGAATGTAGTCTGTGAAGACAGAGAAGGACAGAGGATAAGTGGGGGAGAGGAGGAAAGGGAGGGTTCCTTTCTTTCTCTCACAGCCATTATCATTCCAGCATCTGCTAATAGCGGGGTGTTAACATCACAACATGGATAATTTCACTGAGAGTCCTTGTGACTTCATTGACCCCTGAAGCTTTGTCTCTGCTGGCTCAGGACAGACGTCCAGCACTAACTGGACTATATTTTCCAAACACTGCTGTGAAATGTGTAATTAAATACAATTATATAAGAGTCTTCATTCATTAAAGAACAAATTTAAATATTTGAACTTATACATCCAGAGGCCTACTGACTAACCTGATGATTGCTATCTGGTTGCCATCTGCCTTCAATTGTATATTTGCCCATGTGGAACACAGTTCAGCTTGTCTGCCAAATTCAAATAACTTTTCTTTTTTTTGTATATCTATATAATATTGAGATATTTCATGGATTTTTAGGATTAGAATTTTTCAAGAAACTTCTTTATTTAGGTCAAACTCCCTTTCCCAAAACCAAACACCTCTTCTAGCCTAAAAGTGTTTTGCAGGCAGGTTTTGTGACCAGCATGGTCAGTGTGGGTGTATCAGGGTGTGACCATATTGGTCTGAAAATATTTTCTTGTCTGACTGATTAAAGCAACCAGGCAACCATTGTTGTTTCATGAATTAAGACCTTTATGGAGCAAATGGTCTTTGTGTAAATATCAGTTCTTTGTTTTTTATCTTGGGAACCAAACATTTAAGCTCATCCAGAGACAATGCTTCCTGTTCAAAACACTTTCTGTATTTCACTTGCAGGAACCAGGAAGTGGATTTACATCAAACATGACAGCAACAAGCAATCAAAAAAAAAAAAAATCTATAACGGGTACCTTTGTGATTTATCTGAATGTGTTCAGCTGGACTTTATGTTTTCACTCCTTATATTTAAACTCTTCTCACTGCTGGTCACTGATTTGTCACTGAAACTAATGCCACACTCATTTCAACATGGCACAGAGGAATACTTCAGTGGTTTTACTAGACAGATCATGTAATTTCTTTATGTCCATTTTATTATTTTCTATGTATATGCCTTTAGGTATTGTACTGTAACTTATCTGTCTCTCTGACCTCCAGGATCCATATTATTAATATATATCAACAATCCATCTGTGATGTTGTCATCTGATTTTCACATGGTAATAGCTATTTTGGTCAACAAACAACATTTGTTGCACATATGCCTGTCTTAGAAGAGGGCCATCCATCCTCTGTTTCTTCCAGTGAGTTGCATCCAGTAAGCTGGAGGGAATGTGCAGCTCATTTTGTGATATTCATATTACATAAAAATAACTTGACTGAAGCAGTGCAAAATCATAAATAGAGTTATGTTAGTTCATATCACCACAAATGGACTGCAGACAGAGAACCTTGGTCCCGGTAGCACAACAGGAGTACTGTTTTTTGTGCTTCACAGGGCACATAATGAAGCTGCCTTCTGCAATTTCCTGTTTGCACCATACCTAATGGGAATTTAAAGGGTATACACAGGGTGCGTAGATAACACACAGAAGGTGGGAAGTGGGGTGTCAGGAGGGGCCCAAAAGTCAATATTTTCCCCGAGGCCATGTAACAGATGAAGCAGGCCCTGCTATTGCTATGTTATAAAATAATTCATTTATTTCTTGAATTAATCTTGGAATATTTATTCTCTATTCGCCTGATATTAGCTACGCTAATGAAAGACATTAGCAAATGTAAGCTAGATTCACAGATGGTAAATTCAGCTTAAATGATGCCATAAATGTTCATCATGTTATCATTAGTAGAGGAACTTCATTAAAGCAGCAGGTTGAGAGAGGGTCGTCTGAGTGAGTAAGGGGGAGTTTTTTCCCTTCAAGGGAGTCAAATTTCCAAACTCCGTGGGTCTTAGAGTCACTCAGCTCAGAACTGAGAGAGCCTTTGTACTGAGCGAGGGAGAGAGAGAGAGAGAGAGAGAGAGAGAGAGAGAGAGAGAGAGAGCAGCAGCAGCAGTGTGACTTCAGGTCTGCACAGTGAGGCAGAGGGACCACAGAGTTTGCCGGAATTTCATCACACACATGCACTTGGAGTTCACTTTCAAACCTGGATTTCTATTCCTTTAATTGCTAAAATGTTTCAAGGGTAAGGTAATTCATTATTCCTGAGTAGTTTGTTTCTGTTTCCTAACTTTACGTTTCATATCTTTACTTCAGTTACCTCAGAGTATACCTGTGATGTAGCAACATTTCTTCCATGTGCAGCTTTCTTAGCTCTTCATTTAAACATTTGCAGCTTTAGGTATTTTCAAATTAATGTTTTGACCTTTTTGCACGATTTTGTGTTTTAAAGTCTTCCTTAAACATTATGTGGCTGATGTGTCTCCTCAGGTGGTCTCTTGCCCTGCATCTAGTCCTGCTGTGCTGGCTGGCCACTGCCCTGCGGGTTATAGAAGGTAAGATTCCAGCTGCAGGAAAGCAATTAAGTCTGTGTTATTTCTCATCATATAATGGGCTTTTATCAGATCCCCTTTCTTTGATAGTCTTTGAATGCATCTTTCCTCAAATGTCTGCCTATATGTCATGTGTGGGGTCATTTAGGTTCTAATGCTGCAGAGTAAAAGTTTAAATAGTGTGAAAGTTTTGAATTAAAGTCAGAGGCTAAAATGCTGAGCATATAAAATCATTTGACTGAAGTTTAAAAATCCAGATGTTATAGTTGCTCATGTGATTGCTTTGAGCATCGAAGCACGCAGCAAAGCCCAGTCACAGCCATTCTGGATGCTGTGATTAGATTTGATGCCAAGAGAGAGGTTGGAATGTGTCCTGAAATTACAGATTAACATCAACAACCTTTTCCTCATTCGTTCATTGATTTTGGAGGTGACTTTTTTAAACCAAAATATGGCACCCTTACCTTTACACAGCAATATATATTGTATGTCATAAGACTAGTTTGTGAAATTTTTGAATGTAAATGCTGATTTTTAAAATTAACATGAAAGGTTTGGTCTATCAGCAAACCCCTCAACAACAACTAGAAATTGTATGACTTGGATTTTCTCTGCATGTTTAAGCTCTATGCAACTGAAAAATAAAAAATAAAAAATAATACAAAAATAAATGAATAAAATAATACCATCCTTCACAAAACAAAAGTACAATATTAATAATATAAGGAGCGTGTTTAACAAGTTTTTTGTTTGCTCTAATGTAAGATGCAAAGTAATCAAAGTAGCTTCAGGAGAATCCTTTTACTTTGAAAAGTGAAGGTAAGGTAATGCCTGCTTAGGTAAGTAGTTAGCCAGACATGCTTAAAAGCTTGTTGTAATATGACATTAGGATATCCGAGCTTTTATAGCATGTAGTCTCATATCAGGATGTCAATTTAACATTAAGATATTACCCAGTCCTATTTTAGAATCCAAATTACCAATATTCCAACACTATATGGGTGCAGCATTACTTTGGGATGATTAAAATATAAAATTGATAGGGACATAAGTGATGGGTGCTTATCACAGATAGTTTCTTTTCACATTAATTTCCAATGTTTTGGTTGTCATCAATGGTTTGTTTTGACTATTTCCTCATTTTTTGTGTGAAGAGAGTTCAAGTTTAGCACTAAAATAAAGTAAATGATCAAGTCTGACTATAAGTTTTTTGTGACCAAAGATTTTTTTTAAATGAACCAAATCACAACTAGATAACTAAGCTGAAATTTTGTCCATCAACAGTCTCCAATGACAATATCTAGACTCATAGACCCATTACAAGGTCTATAATGAGGGTCAGCCCCCTTTCCATTTCCATTTTCTCACCTCTTTCAGCGGCTGGCCATCCCTGCTGTGAGCTTCCTCTTATACATCTCTGTAGGAGAGTGATAGTTTGTTTGTTTGGCAATAGACTGAGCTTCCTCTGCCCTCTTTATCCTGAGCGTGTGTGTACAATGAGGTAGCTGAAAGTGGCAGACGAGTCAAACGCTGCACCAGGGTGAGAACTGAAGTGTTTAGTTTGTATGGTAATGGTGTTAGGGGGTTTCATCTGCACTGCACTTGCTGTGTGTGTGCTTGAGAACATCAGAGAGGACTGTTTGGGTTGGCTCACATGGAGCTTTCAAGTGGGATATTGAAGCACCCTTTTTCCTTTGGACAAATTTAATGTCAGCATGTGTATGCACAGTATATAGACGAGTGATTGTTGACATTGTATGTATGAAAAGAATAATGTAGGCTACTGTTTTGAACATTTGTAAGAAGTCAGAAAGAATTCAGGATCCAATTATTCACAGGGAACACAACTCATCACATTGTGGACTGCCACAGGCTTTAGGGTCAGAGAGACTGTCTTATGATTAGGAAATCATATGTTAAAATCCCAACACCATCTGGGAGTGATCTTCCCTTGAGCAAAATACAATACATGTAATTTCTTTGGCTCTATATCTGATTCCAGGTTATATTTGGTTCCACCAAACACTTAAGAACAACCCATTTGTAGGCTTAACTTGAAAGTAAGATGCTCATGACACATTTATAACAATTAAGAGCTAGACCATGAGGTGTTTTCTACTGGTTTGGATTCAATTTTTGGTGTGTCACATGTTTTAGTCCACCCAGTATTCCTTATGGATCGATTAAGCACATAGAGATTATATCCTGTGCCAACATTACCCGCCAGGGCAGTTAGTTATGTGTCTTTTTTGCAATATCACAAAATAAAAGGGCTTTGCTCAGCAAACCAGGTTGTGCAACATGGTGTTGCAAGACAAATGTGTTGAAGGTCCCACACTCCCAGGTGGAGTTACAGCAGGCCATCACAGAGTGGAAAGATGTCAGAAGTGTTCAATGAACAATTTTCAAGGATTGGTGGAGTGAAGGTCCGCCATTACTCCAGCTTTGTTTTTTTACACTGAACCAAACAATGGTGGCACAGTGTTGCTCCAGCATGTTTATTTAGAGCATTCTGGCATTCAAGGACCAAAAAATGCAATTGCCTTCGAGTGTGTGTTTGAGCCTTTTGCACTTTTTGACCTCTTTATGGGTCAACCTGCATTAAACTTTATCAAGTACATCGTGCCATCCGTCCTACCTCTTACGGCTCTGGTACCACCTCCACTGCATACTCAGGGGTGGCACAACTTTTTCCAACTATCTTCTAAAAAAAAACAGCAATGTGGATTAAAGGTACACTAATCTCAACTTTTAAGAGGTGATGTAAGAGGCTGTTGTTACTGATCTGACATTGTTATATTGGGATAGGTTTGGCTTAGTACATCACAGTTAAAATCTCACTGGCTGCCCTGGTATAAAATTCCCAAATTCATGTTCATGAAGGATTTTGCTTCAGCCATTGCAGGAGTTTACGCCACCTTGATTTGCATATGGAGCAAAAGAGTGAGGTCCAAACACAAGTGGTCACAAAGAAGATGCATTCTAATGCAATGTGTCAACAGACCTTATTAAAGCTACTTGTGATTGAATATGTAAACGACTGAACCTACAATAAGCTGTTTTTTTTTTTTTTCATACCTTTTCATATTAGATATTCAGAAATGCAAGACCTTGCATTCAACCATTTTCCTATTGTTAATATCTTCTGTATGGACAGTGATGTTTTGCAAAACTTGCTTAAGTGAACGGATATCAGTCTCACACATTTAAACATCTAGATTTTGTCGCTTTAGGGTATTTAGTTTCAGACAGCATCATGGTTAAGGTCTACCTTTCCAGGCACACATTTCTAGCTAAAGAAACCAATTTCATCTTTCCGTTTTTTGTTTTTTTTTACACACTCCAGACTTCGCCCTGTCCCCCCAAAACCACTCTTATTCCTGCTTCCAGGAACCTTCACTTTCCATTTACTGTTGGTTGAGTTGCCCTGAAAGGATTCCATGTTTAGCCAATATAAATGATTGTGAGGTGAGCCCAGTAGGAGTCTGTTTTGGCTGTGGCGCTCCTCTGGACTGTACTGTATATTGTCACATTATTTGGCTGTTGAGAGCCATAATATCAGCCACCATTTGCTGAATGTCTGCTCTGTATTCCCCTCCGTAATACATATTTTTTGCTCCTGAAAACCCAAATTTAGTTTTTTCTGTCTTACTCATCCCAACCCACTGATAAGCCTTTCAGCTGCTCCCACTCTTGACCTTATTTTGTCTCTGATGTTCAAGAATAAAACTCCCACCAAGCTCAATTTAGTGTTGCATGAGTGTAAAAACCTGGCAGACTGAATGTTACAGAGCTTTATGAAAGAGCCTCTACCTAAATGTCCTGAGCATATTAGAGAACTGAGTGCCCTCACTGCAGCGGCGTCCTGTCTGGAATGTGCTCATTCAGCCACAGTGACTTTGATTCGATCACAGTTGGGCACAATGGGCCAACTGTAAAAGGTGTCATTGCTGTATGCGTGTAACGGTCAGCTCTATGGGATTTTAATGGGAAAAAAGTCAGTCACTGGAAACTTGAATATAAGAATGGCTGTTTTTCTTTTGGGGTCTTAGAACTTTCCGTTGAAAAACGGTCTTTTATTTTCCATGATGTGAGGCTCACTGAGATGATGTCGTTCTCTAACCTTCATTCCCATTACATGTAGAGGAAAAGAGACTGCTCGGATTCAGAATAAGGAAAGAAAAAAACTCCTGTTCTGTTACAGAGGAAGATGAACTAATATCGAAAGCATGTAATTAAACTGACATGACTATTCCTTAAAGATAAAAACACATTCATATCTTCAGTAATGCTTTTGAGAAAGGACAGATAGAAGTGTCACTGTTTGGGTACACTGTTTCCATAGTTACTGTTTAAAAAACTGACGATGAATCATCATCATTGTGTTTCTGTTCCACGCTTTCTCTGCTTTGGGACAAGAAACATACAGAGACAGTCTTTTCACTTGGAGAGATAATGAAAAACTTGCATTTAATTTCTGTTTGTGGTACAAACTACAAACTTAAACATGTATAGGCACTGTAACTGCCTCCTCTACATACGAGTATACAGAACATTACTTGTATATAAAATTAGGTTAATCTTAGTAGGGCTATGTTCACATGACATCAGGTAGCTGCCGTAGGGTTGTTGTGCGGTGGTGGGGGAGTGACACTTGGCCGTGTTTAGAACAGATCTTGTGCCGGCAGTGGATGCTGAGAAGAACTGCAAAGGCCTACAGCAAAAACAGAAACAGGACTTGCTGCGGTAGCCAATCACGTAAGAAGTGAATCAATGAAACAGGACAAAACAGTTCAAAATTCACAGAAAAAGAAAAGGATCTCCTTTTGTTTTATTCAGTGCACCACTGCTGTATCCATGGGGAGTTGGGCTGCAGACACACAAGCAGAGGGGACATGCCACCGAGTCTATGAATTACCTCAAACAGCCAGTTTCATAATCTCTGTCAGCCTTTCTCCTGCTGATACACTTACACATCTATATGTATAATCAGTGGTCATGCTGTCATGTCAGACCTGTGGCAGACCATAATAATTTTGTGCATCTAGACCACTCATAATTCAGGAAAAAAGTATTTACATGACTGTGGAACACCTTGATACAGAGATGAAAGTGAGTGTTGACACTAATGAGATGCTATCAGAAAGTAATTAGATGGCAGACTGAATAATAACCTGACCTGCAATTGGTACTGGTATTTTTGAGGAAGGGTTTTAAGGGAAATGTTGGAAATACACTGTTCTTCTGTGTGTGTTTATGCTTAGGTATGTTTGCGTATTTGATTCCGAGTCTGAG
>JAOWBC010000115.1:20716479-20727708 GCA_028566105.1 Hypoplectrus providencianus
ACATCACATTTTCACACACATAAATACTAATCTGTTTGTTTGTGTGTATGTGTGTGTGTGTGTGTGTGTGTGTGTGTTGTACCAGTCTTTGGAGGGCAAAGAAGGCAGCTTTCTCCTTGGCATCATTTTCTGATTGGCACTGGGGACCGTGAACCATCAACCCATTGGACAGCTTCACTTGACACACTACTGTCCGAGCCTGTGGAGACAGAGGCCAGCATGAGTGTAACCCCACACAAACAGCATATATACACACAATGCAAAAAAAACAATCGCACTTCAATTCCAGATGTGACAACACTGTTACCTGTCTGTTGCTGATGAAGCTGAAGTCTGGCGGTGCCATTCCTAACCTGGCACAGACGCACGCCAGCTCTGACACCTTGCTGTTCAGCACTGCGTTGGGGAGGTTGGCAGAGGTGGCCAAAGGTGGAGGAGCCATTATAGGCGTGTCACCATGGGGGGCGTTCATATTTGCTGCTGGAGGTAGAGAAAATGAGATGAGAGATTGATAAAGAAACACTGGACCTGTACATAGAGAGCAGTCACAGTGTATTTTCCTGTAGTGAGGTAAATGTTTATGTACCTAGTTTCTTGGACGACCGTCTCCTGTTCTGCTGCTGGCCTCCGATGTTAGCTGCCTCCTGGGAGGAGGGACTTCCTGTTCCTGCCCCGTCGATCTTCAGCATCTCCTTCAGCATCAGGGTTCCCTTCTGCAAAAAACAAGCGAACAATTCAATTATCATGAACTGTTCTTGTGAACTTTCACATGATGCCTTTTTTTGGGACAGTGAAGATCAAAACTTCAATTATACTTTAATAGCCAGAATGAAGGAGAAAGAGCACATTGGTTGCAAAGATAGAACAGGCCTGAAAAAGTTATTAAACCCACATATACTTTCACAAATATATATAATGGCTATTTTTAACACATGTTCATAACAATGACTAAACATACTCATAGGGGAAACAATTCTTCATTTTAATACCAAAAGCGCAATACGAAAGTGTGCCTTTAAATGGAATCCAATAGGGCGCCACAGGAATGACTTCTTAAATCAGGAAGTAGGTTCGCCTTTAACCTCTAACCTTTAAACTCAATAAGGATTCTGCTTGGGTTTTTGTGTAAATGCCTGAAATAACATCTGTGGTTAACAAAAGCTAAGAGTTGTCCGTGTTTTGTTGTACAACATAAAATCTGTTACACCTTAATTGTGAATTCTGGACTTTTTTACATGTCCCTAAAAGGTGGTTGCTAACAAGTAGCTAAATGAGACTACAGTATTTATTAGTCCTTATTCGTCCTTCTTACAGCCTTGAGTCAGCTTTTTTCTGCTCTGAAGCAGCTGGCTGGCTGACTGTTTGTATTTTGGTAATGCATTTTATTTAAGACTACCCAGATTGAATGTCCCAATCCATGCAAACAATAAAACCATAAATTTTAACACAGCAGAATTATTCTTAAAAGATAAAATGCAAAAAAAAGTATAACTAAAATGTGCCTGTTATGAAGCCTCATGAACCATTTTCTTCATTTTCTGATCCCACTAACTGCCATCTTAAGTATAAAGAAGTGTCCTTATAAGTATTCATTACAATATCAATATGCTACAATTACCATGGCAAAGGACTGTGGAGACAGGGGGCCGTCTGACTGGCTGCTGGGTGCTTGTGGAGGAACAGGAGGGGGTGGGGTTTGCTGGTTACCCGAGGAAATCTTCAGACTGGCAATCAGGTCCTCAAACTCAGTCGTAGTCTAGAAAGGCAGAACAGTGGCAGTGAGGAGACATTACTTTATACAATTAAGTCATTATTACAAAAAACCTTCAACAATTCGAACTCAAAGATTCACATGTAGTGATCAGAGGAAAAACAGGCTTGGCAAAGGAAAATTTAAGTGTGTACCTTATTGGCTGTGTTCTGTGTGGGAAAAAGGGAGTTGGCATCTTCATTTTTCTTTAAAAGTCTGATTCCACCAACTGGAGCCTGCAATGTACGCAAACAACATTATTGGAGCCATTATTGACAATTCAAATGGTGCAACACTAAGCACACAACTGTATTGCATCCAACAACTGTGTGTATGTGTGTGCGTGTATACTTACAGCTTTGTTGGGGTGCTGGTTCTTCACATGTTGGGAAAGTCCTTCCTAAAGTTGGAAACACATACATGTGTTTGGTTTATAATGTTTTGATTTGAAGGATTAGTTTATACTTTACACTAGTGACATGCCGATGAAGCATCATGAACTGTTTTCTTTTTATTTCTGAGCTCACTTGATCTTTGTGAGATGTTGTAAAGAAAAAGGTAGGAGCAATGGTAATTGACTATGCTTTCCCCATTTGTTAAACAGAGAGCACAAGCTAATGTGAAATTGAACCAAAAAAAAATGGTTCATGAGGCTTCACTGGCACAACACTACTATACATGTGTAGCTGTAGAGTTACATTTTACAAAGCCTCCTAACTTCTTTGGAATTGGGTTGTACTACATATATCTGACAAGTTCCAAAGAGGGCCAGCAATCATGGCACCAGAAAAACATTTTCCTATCATTTATATCTTAAAAGTCCCCAAACACAAACTCTGACACAGACGTACATTTTGCCAGTGAGCAGGAGGTTTAAGAGGAGGGCCCGAGTTCTGCAGGGACTGCCACACATTATTGTACTCCTGTAGAGAAGAGAAGCAGAGATGAACACGTGATTGAAAAAAGCATATTTGTAAGGTCACAGGGTTAAAGAAGTGAGACGGGTGACCCTGTGTTTACCTTGGCCTGTTGTTTCTGGACAGGACCCTTAGAAGGAGAGTTCCTATTGCCCTGGGAAGCTGCCTTCACCACACCCTGCTTATTGTTATGCTGCAGGAGTGAGGAGGTAGAAAGGAGAAATAGAAAATGTCTTACTGGTTTTCATTTTTATCAGAAACAAGCTGTTGGCTCATGTGGGGCTCTTCTCTCACCTGCGTGGGCATAAAGGGTGAACGTGGGGAGTGGTTCAGGCCGGACAGCTGGCGGTTTGAGTTGAAGTTCGCGGCTGCGGCTGGCTGAGGTTTGACGATGGCGGTGAGCTTGTGGGACGTGTGATCCACTCGCGCTCCGTGGGAAAGGTTAATGAGAGCGCAGGGAGGAAGGCGGTAACCACGAGGTGAGGTGCACCTGAGGACCAACACAGCATAGCATAGTCTGGTCACAACTCATGTCAGTGTGGATTGGGACGTTTTCAGCTCTAAGTCATATTTTACCTGCATGCTACACTTTGCTTTTCTGCATTATGTGCTGTTCAGTCAGAAATGCACTTGGAAAGAAATGTTGGGGATTTCTAAGCAAGATTCCCCAATAATGATAATCTCACGGTAGATCTACTTGATTACCTGATGTTGAGACCTCCAGCAAATTCTTCATCAAAAAGCACTTCATAGAGAACCTCTGCCTCACGCTCCGCTGAAGGCACAAAGACAGACACAATATAAACTGGGAGAATTAGAACCAGATTCTCTCCTGTATACAATATAAAAGCATGATGACCGAAAAACTGGTGAGGTTTTGGCAGAATTTGAATAGCTTGAAGACATCAAAATGAAAGTGTGTCCTCACCTCCTTTAATGCCGATGATGGTTCCCCTGAGACCCAGTGGGACAGTGAAGCTCTCCCGGATGTTGATGACTCTGTCAAACAGGCGGTACTCTGAATCCGGGTCTGGGACGACTCCCTGCTGCTGCTCCAACGGCTACACACAAACACAGCATTCATATACACATGGTCAGTGCTGTGTAATTATCTATGTAGGGCTCAGCTCTGTCTGATTCATTTTTATTCATTTTTCTATCACTAATCTTCCAATTGCCTTGTCAAAAACTGTCCCTCACCATTTTCTAAAGCTAAAAGAAAACACATCAAACTGATTGGTCATTCTGTGACCCCAAAGCATTCAATTTACAAGCAATTGAGACAAATAAAAAGTAGGGAATCCTGGCACGAAAGATTGTTTGGCCTTTTCCATAAAACAATTTCTTAAATAATTATCAAAATAGTTGGAATTCAACTGAAATCAAATGCCAAATTCTCATTTCATTACTGTTTAAAGAAACCTCTTAAATTTGATATGCCCTGTTTAAAACATCCAAAAGTAATTTTAAGTTCCATTTATTTGTCATAATGTGATCAAGAAGTCAAACTAAGAAGGCTAAAAAAAATTCAATGACACACAATATTCATGCAATATGTACTCACCCTGAAGAGGAGATGAGGCTTGACTGTCACACGGACTTTCTTAGTGCTCTTCTTCACCTAAGGTCAGCGAGGTTAGAGTGAGACAGATATGGAGAGGATAAGGAGAGATGTGTTAACTAGGGATGAACGTCTGATCGAGGGAACTGGTGGATGTATGCTGTAGTTTAAACCCGTGTGTGGCACAGTCACCTTGGCTTTGTCCACTGCCTCCTCGATTTTCTCCACGATGGCTGAGTCCAGCACCTGTAGGTCACATGACGTCCTGCTGATGGAGCTCACTGGGTGACCTTTCAACCATGTGGTGATCTCAGCAACTTTCTCTGCCCTGCGGAGTGCCAATCAGTGTCAGGGATCATCCACAAGTATGAAAAATTACATGAGTTAATAGAGGAACAGTAAAACGAAATGTTCCTGACATTGTTATTATCATGCATTTTTCATCTGACATGTTGACAGAATTTATGTTTCTTTGTAAATTGGTCATCTGCATTGTAATTTGATTATAATTATGTGCCCCAGATCACAAGAGATTATATGCCAACTATGTGTAGGATGTATGCGAGTCATCAGCTGTATAACAAAGTAGACATAGCCACTGTGATGTCACCCATTGGATTGTGGAAAATGATCTTGAAGTCCTGAGTTTGACATGTTTAGGTTGTCCCTGCTTTGGAATTTCTGAGCCAGAACTGACCATTTTAAGGTGACGGGGTGGAACTGACAGGGAACCCAGGGTCTCTATACCAGACCTACAATGAGAATCTGCCTAGATCTTGCTGCTGGCTAACTTGCTGCTAACATAGATAGATTCCATAATTCAAGGTACACCAAAAACAAGGTTACAGCTATTTAAATGTGTACTGTACCATGGAAATACACAGCCATCTGTTCTCAGGGACAGGACGCTGTGCTTGAAGCTTGACAATCACTAAGTAGCTGCATCATGATGCATCCTCTGCTTTATCATCCATATTATAGAAAATAAACATCTTGTTGTATTAAAGAGGTGATAAAGGGAAAGGTCAACTGTGAAGTAGGGCAATTTTCTTAAAGATTTCAATACAATCTGACTTGTTTTTACAATCAGTGGATTCACCCCCTGCAGGTTGTTTGAAAGAATGTGTTTATGTAGTCTATGGGGTATATATATATATATATATATATATATATGTGTGTGTGTGTGTGTGTGTGTGTGTGTGCGTGTTTTACCCATTCTGGTCCACTTCTGGCCAAATGTCATCTTCATAGAAAACATCATCATGACTGTTTCTGGACACTGTGTTGAATACCTCAGAAAATCTAGAAAAAAGCATAATGTTGTATATTATTGTACATTGTATATTCAGTACACTCTAGTTTAATCTGACCTCAGTGCTACTACTGAGCTGTCAGGAAGTAACGACAGAATTGCTTAGCAGCAGCATTTTTTTCCTTTTTACCTGTCCAGGTACTCAGCCAGCAGTTCCTCCACAGCAGCAGAGTAGAGCCACTCCTTCTCAGTTCTCTTGGTGTATCCTGGAACCTCCTCATTTTTCTTGTTGAACTTCAGGTTGAGGCCAACATTAGCCTTCTGCTCCCCACAGGGACTGCGAACAATGAAGTTGAAAATTAAACTCAATTCAAAATAAAGAACATAGCTAAATTAACCGGCATGTCTTCGCTTTAACCACTTACTTCTTCTTGGAGCCTCGGCCAATGAAGATGCTGCCTGAGAAGCGAGAGACGAGGTAGCTGGTGATGCCGAGTCGAGATGCCAGAACGTATCCGGGACTGTACTTCACACAGTACTTCTACAAAATACATACAGGTGTAGGCACGCAGTACATATGTGTGAGCAGGCAAGGTATTATCAGAATCAACCCAAATTCAAAATTCAACAACTTCACAAGTGTGGGTTTCGCTTACATGCTGATTCTGGATTAAGGGCTCCAGCTGTGGTTCATGCGGCACATTGAAGACAACTCGTACACGGCCATCTTTTATGACATCACTGGAATCTTGCACCTGTTAAGCAATTCATTTTCAGCATAACACAGCACATTTAACTCTAAATCCTATAAACAGAAATCAAGCTTAATTTGACAAAATGGAAATATTTTCAGACTTGACATGTCTACATATACTATAGATGTCTTGGTCATCATATTTTCTTTCTAGAAAAACTGACTTAATTTAAAGCTCAGACTGGTTAAATTTTTGAGAAATATGATTATGACATTCCACATCAGGATGTGGTGATATTGTCTGACTGACAATCTGGAGCAGTGTCCTCTCAAGTTATAGTCAGATTGTTGTTTTATTAAGTCAGATCAAGTTTTATTAAATATTTGTATAATTCAAATTAGATAATTTTCTAAAATGCAGTTTGCTGGTAGTAGTTTTACTGTTTATTCATATATTGTTCATTCAACATCACCTTTAATGTAAGCAATTTCTGTATGTGAACCAACTTTAAAATAAAGTAAAGTAAGAATGTGAACACTTACAGTAATGTCTAAAACATAACACACAGCAAAACAATGCTCATGCTAGTTTGACCTTCTGTCTCGCAGTGGCAGTTTTAAGTGGTGGTACAGATTTGTGGTAATGCTTTATCTTGTGTGATTCTCTCACTGAAACAGACAGGTGACCACATACCTCGCCCATAGCTCCGTAGTAAGGGTTCCCCACCATGAAGACGGTGGTTGCTTGAGGAAAGAGCTCGTCTAAGCTCTTAAAGCAGGTCAGGGACGAGTAAAAGGCTTTGATGTCCTGAGAAGATGAAGGGAAACGCAGAATATGGTTGAGCCAGTGAGAAAGTGACAAAAGTTATGACAAAGCATTCAGCATCATTAGTTAACACGATGAGGTCTATATGTGAATGAGAATCTATATCGGTAATATGACTATACTTTTTTACCAGTATTAAAAGAATAAATTCCTGTGTCTCAATTATAAAAGAACAATTTCATGCTCTTGAGCCTTGGGTAATTCATAAAACACTGCTCACATAATTAACAGACAAATATTGTTAGCATTTATATGATTTATTTATGTTAAGGCTCATTAAGCTCGTCTGGACTCCTCAGCTCATGAAGTTTTTTCTGCATCCTCACCACCCTGGAAAACACCACATCTTAGCACAAAATCTGAGTCTGAGTAGTAATGCAATCAGGTGAGATGTAGAGCGAGTATGTAATTACTGAACCTCACTGAGGACTGTAGCAAGGAAATTAATCGGTCTTTAACTGTAATGTAAAAGCTTTTTGATTTCAGCATACTTATCTCTGAACTGGTCACAGGTTTTTAGTTATTTCTATCCGTGATTTCTATCTGATGTATGAATGCATGTACCTTAACCACAGTCTGGTAGGAGAAAGGGAGGACCTGCTTGGCCCACTGTTTCTCAAGTTCAACCACTCCGTTGGCTTTGGGGACGTATTTCCTTCCTGTCAGCAACTGGCCATACATAACTACCGATGTCTCATTCACAATGATGCCCTTTCTCTTCAAGAAACTGCAAGAAAGAAAATAAAATGGCTTAAGGAAAGAATTACAAACAAGTGCAATCACACGAATGAACAGGTTTTATGATTTTGTACACAACAATTGACTTTCAGAAAAATAAACTATTGAATTCGAATGAAACAATCTTACAAGAAAGACGACTAAGACTAAAAGATAATAAATCAAGTAATTAGTAATAGTTTTCTTGTCAAATAACTTTTTGTAGTATGGTTTCAATTCATTGGAGTAGGTCTGTTTTATGTAAGACAAAATTAACAACTCAGTTAATATTAGTTTACATGAAAGCAATGACCAAATATGGTCACTTCTGGCCCCAAAAAAAACACAATGGCGCCCATCAAAACACCATATTCAGGGCTTCAAAACAGTAGTCTCCAAACTAATAGATGAAGCCACGGTGGTTACCTTGACTTTAAAGGACATGAAGGAGGCATTGATAAGTTTTCAGAGCAATATTACTATGAAGTTTTCCACACCTGTGTTTCCTTTAATTCCTAAAACGAGATATCTAGCTTTGGTGGAACTTACTGCTCAGTGATTCCCTGCACATCCTTCACCCAGTCCTTCTGCTCCTTGTCAGACAGGCAGGTGACTTTGGTGGGAGCAGGAGTGGAAGGCCGCTCATACAGTCTCTGGACACCAGGCGGTTCGTCCAGACAAAACCTGCAAAGCAGAGGGAAAGATTTCACTTGGAATAGCTTATTCATGCTTTACACAGATACAGGGAACAGACATATGTGACAGGATAATAAAAACAGAAATTAATGCTACATATGGTTTGTGTGTGTGTGATTTCACCAGCTGGTATTTTTTAGTCACTTTTTATAGAAATTGGCGCATCCCAGTGGTCATATGGAACATGATCTCTTTCAGTGACAATGTTAAAATTTCACTTCTATTTGGCTAATAAAAGGTTTTCCATAAAATCACAAAGATTTTAATAAAAGACACGTCAAGAACATTCTACACTGATAACTAATATTTTATCAGAATCAATCCTGATTGAGAGAAAAATCAAAACAAATCTTCGATCAGACACAGTTAAAGCATTACAGGACTAGTGTTAATTCTTACTTGACGTCGCCGTCTGACACTGCAATGATGCGAGCTTCCTCTAGATGTGGCCAGTTGACGAACACTGACTTCCCCAGTACGTGTGAAGCAACATCATCACATACCTAAAGACGGACAGAAGAGAGAAGAGAGGGACATGAATTTAAATGAAAGTTTGATATGCATATTGTGTAGCACAGCCTAGGATAAATAGATGACTATAAACCTAAGCTTACTACCCTAATTTAGATGATAGCCATTTTATGATCATTTCAAGCCTCTGTAAAATTCTGTGTCCTGAAATTCAAAACTCAATATAGCCAATTTTGTGTCATCCAAAGAATCAATTTAATATTGTGGTGTGATGAATAACACTGTTAATTATTACTCATTAAAATAGAGTGCAAGTATATATTATGTTGAATTGACTGAAGATATTTAAAAATATGTAATTTAGAAATAGATCCTTGTATTTAGAAATATTTTGCCCAACTTTGCTGAAATAAGATCGTAACAACGTATAGAAGCTTACGGGCTCTCCGTCCTGGCTGGGGAGGATATCCAGCATCATATTCTCTCCTCTGCTGCTTTGCTGGAACACAAGCACTCCACTCTTCTTCTTGAAAAACTAAAAGTGAGCCAGGGAAAGGAAGACAGAGACAGGGGACAGACACAATGAAAGAAAGTACTTGTTTAATTAGTCTAGAATAAATAAACACAAGCCATTACTGAGGTACACTGTCAGAACTGATGTAGAGGGCTTCAGCCCTTTAAAAGGTATAGTGAGACTTCTTCGCATTAAAATATCTAAAGGGAAGAGACTTATACAATTCTTACAGAGGAAGGCTTTTCAGAGTCCTAAGTTATCAGAGAAACAAGCTGAACAAATGACAAAAGCAGCTCAGCCCCTCTGACAGGGTGCTATGCATGATCAGAGCAGCACAGATTTTTAACATGAAGCCGCTTTATTCAGTGTTTCATTGGCTGGAATCACTGTGTCCATTTGTTTTGGAGAGAAGGAGACATCTACAGAGAATTCAGCTCCTGACAGAAACCTGCTGAATGTCTGGATCTTGATTTATCAGTCAAACAAGCTGAACAAACATCAGCAGAAGCTCAACTGGCAGCCCCTACACCAAGGTGCCGAACACCAGAAACACTTTTTTTAGGCTTTTCACTACTGAAGGAACATGGAAGGAATTCTAAAAAGGAGAAACTCAAACTCAGCTTTACTCCATAATTTGTTATCATTTTAAAAGTGAAACCCCTAGTGGCAAATGACCTTGTGTTTGATGTGTTGCAGTGTGGGAAAGCCACAGAAGTACAGAGCTGAGCGGTCGACACGTCTACTGACGTGGTCCAGTGGTACTTTCCAGGCATCCATACGGATATCTGCTTTCCTGTAACAAACAAGCACAACCACATCAGACTAGATGAAACAGTATAATAGCTGAATTTGTTTCCTTTGGTGTGTTTGTGTATGTTGAAATGCACAAATACAGTTGTATCCTCAACCTGCAATGTGTCAGTAAAACTATCAAGCAGCTAAATCCAAAGCAATAGATAAAGATTAAATATTAGTCTTAGAGGTTAAAATCATAATAAATAAGAGCGAGGGCTGTTGCAGGTGTGTGTAGCTACCTGACATGGCAGTGGACGATGTCGGGGAACAGCTGGGGCAGGTTGGAGGTGTATGGGAAGTCTATTTCATGGTCATATGAATAGACGGCACACTCTGTGTGACAATTCCTGGCCTTCTCTGCTTTAGTCATCTTTTCATTGTAGGGCTCCATGGCTGCTAGTAAGCACCTCTATTCAATAAACACACAAAGAGGTATTATTAAAGAGTTAGCCCTTTGTTGAAACATAATTTGGCATTATGTTTTCTCCAAGTTTGAGCGTGTACCTCATCTATGAAAGGAATGAGAACCACAGCCTCCCATTCCTGCTGTTTACCATTGAGGTCTGTTTTAAAGTCAAGAGGGTAGTACTCGATAATGGGCGATCTTTCACTGGTCATCAGGTGCTGAAACATAAACAGAAAAATTATCAGCTTTATTATTCCATCTTTGGATTTGCACCTGTATTCGTAAATACTGCTTTATATGCAGACACATTTGAAAAACGTGTGCCAGGTGTGTGACAGTGTGTGCTTAGATAGGTGTGTGTTACCCTGTAACTCTCAGGCAGCAGCTCCATGCTGGCAGCAGGCAAGACTGCCAACAGCTGCTGAAAGGGCATGAAGGGCTTTCCAAGGTCAAAGGTCAACTTTAGACCAGCTATGTTCCTGATGTCAGACAGGAAGGGAGCATAGTGGTAGGGGTAATACCTGAAGAGACAGACACACATTATTTAAGGACTGATGAAAAATCTGATAGGGGAGGAAATAACAAAAGCAGCCTTCAATCAGTGTTTTTTTAACAATGATTTCTATAATT
>JAOWBC010000115.1:20764576-20776870 GCA_028566105.1 Hypoplectrus providencianus
TAAACACACACACACAGAGTGAGTGAGAGAGAGTGTGAGAGAGAGAGAGAGAGAGAGAGAGAGAGAGAGAGAGAAAGAGAGAGAGAGAGAGAGATGGAGGAGTGAATGGAGGAGGATATTACTACTACTGCATGGACCGGTGCAGAGGAGCAGCAAGTCACTCTCTGAAGCGCACACAGACGCACAACAAAACCAAGAGGAGCTGACGCGCAGACGCCGCGCCATGATTTAATGGACTAATATTTTTTGCCCTCACTCAGAAATTACCTTCTGCTCAACAAGTAGGATAGCTGTTTTAGAGCTGGCACTTTGCACTCACAGTTTGCCTCTGGAGTCACTTTGTCTTTTTTTGTTTTGTTTGTTTGTTTTATTCTGATTCACCTTGCAGCCATATTTTGGAACAGGACGCACTAAGTGATGCCGCGGTGGTCAGGTAAAAAGAAATGAGAAGCTTTGTGCAAAGTCCGAATGGAGTGAAATGATCTAATCTCACCTGATTCACTATTTTAAATCTGTCAGTATTATAGAAAAAATAATTATGTTTCTGTTAGTTTTACATTTCAGATCAGCTTGGGAAGTCTAAAAATATTTTTCCTCAAAGGCTTTCTAAAAGCAGACACATATTGTTTTTTTTTTTCTTCTACTTTTTAAAAAGTGACAGAGGATACAGATATTTTGCAGACGAATGGAAAGGAGGCAAAGTGCATGAGTGTGGAGAGTCTGCAGCTGCGCCAGAAAAGGATTTAGATGAACTTAGCTGAAGATCTGATCGTGTTTTTTCTTTTCTTTTTTTTTCTTTTTTCATCAGAATTACAACACATAGCCCACCAAGAACCTCAATATGCAATATTCCACATGTGATATTTTGAATGTGACATCTTTATTAGTTTGATCCATTTGGAATGCACTGATAGTTTATGTTTGATTTTTCTCCTTATTTGTGTAACAATAATAACCTGATTAATTTTAATTGCGATAACCGGCAGCGTAAAAATACTTTATTGCTTTATGTGCGCTAATTATTCTAATCCCAGCAGTCTGTGTGAGTCCTCTTGCTGCTGACCTGGAAACCTGAAGCAGACTTAAAAAATACTTTCCCCATTTATCTTCAACAACAACAAAAAAAACCCCGCCAAATACCTTCCCTGCCTCGAGACAATGTTGTTGATCAGACTACTGGCTGTTTTCCTCGTCCTCATCACTAACACGTGGCTGCTCAGCCCGGTTCGCTCTGATGCACTCAGCCGGTACAAACGCGCCATGGCCCTGCGGGCAGACCGTGAGCTCTCCAGGCTAGCAGGTGAACCCTGCACCGTCTCCGGCGTCTGGAGGTCCCAGCGGCAACCCCGCTCCCTCTCCCCGTCCCAACACCGCCCTCCAGCGGCTCGTCCGAGAACGCACGCGATCCTGAGAAAGCTGTACACTGGAAAGAGAGCTGCTGCGGTTTGCGAGGGAGCGTGCGGGTTTGACACCGGGGCGCACCGGGGCGCTCCGGCGGGGGAGAAGCGGCGAGAGTGGGGCGATGCAGAGGATGTGGTGGCGGGAGCCGGGGTCGAATATGTTACGTTCCCCCCCGGACGGCTTTTTGAAAGACACTCCACAGATGACAGGAACGAGGCTAATTATGTTAGCGAAAACACCACACAACAGCCCGGGATGTCTTTGCTCAAAGACGCCGGGCAGACCGTGTCCTCCCCGGGTCACGCGCAGCCCAAACGCGGTACCCGCTCCCGGTTCACCCGCAGCCTCGGGGCGACGTTTCGTTACGAGGAAGACGGTAACTCCAGCTTGGAGAAAGTTTCGACCGACAGCTCAACAGATTCCAGAGGACTCCAGGTGCTGCACAGGCTGCAGCAGGAAGATGGGGACCAGCAGTCCTCGACTGGGACCGTGGAGGACAGTACGGAGGACTACTCCGGAGAGGTGGTGGAGGCGGATCCGCCCGCTAGCCTTCCCGCAGGTAGCTCCTCTCCCTGGGGGAGTCCCGTGCCCAGAGTGCCCCCTTCCTGGATGACCGCCCTGTACTTCAGTGGGCGCCGGGAGCAGCTGAAGATGAAGCCGGCTGCAGGGCTGGAGCTGCCGAGGGCCAAGTTCAGCCTGGAGCTGTGGGTGAAGCCGGAGGGAGGGCAGAGCAACCCCGCAGTCATAGCAGGTGAGTGATGAGTGTGCATCACACACAGGCACTGGCTCCTAGAGCATCATTTGGGAGATGTTTTGATTTTTAGATTTTTTTTCATGTTTTGATCATAAATCATAAGACGATGTAAGTTCTTTGTATTTTGGAAGTTCAGCCTCAGGTTCTTCAACAGGTAAAACAGTAAATTATCAAAAATACGAACAGTCAGACCCTCAGGGACAGAAATCTACCAGTTGAAATCACAATTTGGATCCCATCGTCTTCAACTGCATAAAACCATGCAATCTGTTATGTTATTTGCTTCAAATTATAGGAAATTTTCCACCGGATATGGCAATTTTTGCATGTCACCTTTATTTTTTTTTATTATTTATTTTTTGTTTAATGCTGCTGTATTTTGGAGAATTAATGTTGCTGTATTTATGCAGTGTAATATTGAAACAATAATCCCAATAAAAATCCCAATGCATAATGTATGTAGTCAATAATTTACATTAGTTGTGCTCTTAAAAAAAAAACAACCAAAAAAACCCTGTTGTATAATGTTAACAACCAGTTATTTAAACCTTTACATTTGAAGAATTAATGAATTTATCACTTTATTTTCTGTTCAAATTTTTGAAACAGCAGCAAGATGTTCAGATTTCAGCTTTAAATACATAAATTACATAAAGTATGTGAGTGACATGTTGTGCATGTGTAAAGACCAGCTCGACCAGGGATTTTCCCAATGAGAGCTGTAAGTGTTGCAAATATCTTCCAATCTCTGATCTTATTTTTGTTAACACAAAAGCAGTCTCTTGTGCTGTGTGAATTTGTTGAATGTTTTCGAGTAAAAGGGGTAGTGGTCTCAGGAAGTGTCTAGCCATGATGGCAAGTATGATAAAAGTCACAATGATTAAAAAAAACATTACAATATGAGTGCTGAAAAAGTACAATATATTGAGGTATTCACCAGTAGTGTCTTCAAATAGTATGGAATTATGCAATAAATATCATTTAATTTCAATTTGAGTTATATCTCAAGCTCTGAGCCAGAAATCTCCACTTCAGTAGCACTTGAGGTAGATACATCAAGCATTTCATTTCCATTCCTGTCTGTATTCTCAAGTTTTTTTCAGCAGGATGTATAAATATATCATTTGCTTACTGATTTATATAACATTTTATTCCTAAAAACATTGTGAAAATGGATTATTTAGGGCTGTTGACAGTATTGATTTATGGAATGATATGAAGAGATATCCAACATTTTCACTATAATATATCAGTTATGAGACTGGCTTCAGTCAATGTTCAGATTTTGGTTTTGGAAATGTGTGGTTTGAATGCCTTTCTTGGTCTTAAAGTAATCATCAGGGGGAGTTTCATGGTGGTATCTGTTAACATTTCTAGTATGCATGATGTATATTGGTACTGATGATTTATTGGCCAGGAAGTGGAAAATTTCAGTATCTATTGTTCTGCTTATTAAATGTCAAAGCCAAACTGCCATAATTTACTTAACAAACAAAGCATGACACTTGATAGATTATTGTTAAAAAATATAATCAGATTATGGATGCAAAAAAAAAACAAAACTGCCCTGAGTTGCAATGAATTAGAATAAAATTGGTAATTCTGTGCAGGAGAGACTTCTGGATGTCAACCTTGAGGTTAGAGGTCAAGCTCTTTGAAAATGGCCAGTATAATGGTTTCACTTTTTCCTGATCATACATAATGACACTGATAACCTAATGACTCTCACCGGTCTCGGAGGGTTGAAGAGATAATCAAAAATGTGTAGTCTTCTGTTGATGCAGCCCATCTGCTCCAACATTGGAAGTGTTAAGAGATGGTCTTCTGCATAACTTGGTTGTTACGAATGGTTATTTGAGTTACTGTTGCCTCTCTGACACCTGACCTCTGGCATCAACAAGGCATTTTGGCCCATAGAACTGCTGCTTCCTGGATACTCTGTCTTTTTCAGATCATTCTCTAGAGAAATTCCCAGTACATCAGCAGTTGGTGAAAGAGTCAGGCCAGCCCTTCTGGCACCAACGACAGTGCCACAATCAAAGTCACTCAAATCATCTTTCTTCTCCATTCTGATGCTCAGTTTGAGCTTCAGCAGCTCGTCTTCACCATGTCTACATGTCTAAATGCATTGAGTTGCTGCCATGTGATTGGCTGATTAGATATTTGTGTTATTGAGCCGTTGAACAGGTGTACCTAACAAAGTGGCTGGTGAGTGTATAATCTAATTGATTTTTTTCCCCAAAACACAATCTGTGCTGAATATAGATACTTATATCTTGTATAATGTAATTCAGATTAGCACATGTAATCTATGACTACACCAACCACATTACTTCAATAAGTTAAGTTTGATAACTTCATGAAATGGACATTAAAAGAGCGTGGTGACTAATAGAAGTAGAGTGTCAAGACTAAGCTAGTAACTATAAATTAAATTCAAATGTTTCTGACTTTAAATAAGAATGTGGTTACATAACTGTGAACATTTCATTCAGTCTCTCTCCTCACAGTGCCTGTGGGTTGCCATTGATTTTGATCAGTGACTCTAGACACGTTGATTCTATGAAAACTGCATCTAGCTCTTCTCAGGAAGATGAACTTTGGTGTTTTTCCAACATCAAGAATGTCACATTTGAAGAGCTGCACATTTGACAGAACAACACATACATCAAACAAATTGAAGAGGATAAAAGCGCCACGGTGCAGCGCCACAGCTGTCCAGATAGTGAGGGAGACCACAAACTGTTATGTCCGCTCACATTTACTCTGATCAAAGATCCCACTCCATTACTCAACTTTTTTCCTCTCATTGCTTCCTTATGTGAGGGCGGCATTTTGTGGCATGGGTCTTTTTCTTTGTAGTGTCCTGAAGGAATTTGACAAATACAGTGAAAAACAAACTCCTATTGTTTCTGCTAGACATGACAGTGACATTGGTTTGACTTCTAATGGTCAGTGATGATCTTATAAATCTAGTTGCTTTAACATCACTTCCTGTTATTGTTATTGTCATGTATGTGTTGCAGAATCCAGAGTGTACTGCTCAACAAGGGATGTAGTGATCCCAATGAGTCTACATTTCCTAAGGTTCTGCGTTATTATGAAATGTATATTAGGCTATATTTATTGCAATGCTAGGTTCTATAAACAGATATCAGTATACTATGAATATATAGTACACATAATATCTATGAGACGATATTTGGGTACTAAAAGGATTATGGTTTTCAATGTAGTCCAACCTTGAGAACCAGTAACAATGTCCAATTGTGTTATAGTAGCTTTTGTTGATTAAAGGAAACAAACTGAATGCTTACGTGATTTAGATTTCTTATTTGCTAACTTTACCAAACTTGCTACATGTTAAATAATTGACTCAGAGATGGCGTCCCTCAATTCTAACTCCATTGCCATGTCTGAAATTGATAATCAGACAAAAAACACTTGGGTTTTTCAGACCCTCAGTTCCAGTGTGATTGTGCATCAGTATGGGGACAGGGTAGAGGGAGTCTCAGAATATCTGTTGACTGCACCAGAACACTAGAAATATGGGCTGTTTCCACCAGAGATTAAATTGTTATCAGGCTGATAACCAATGGGTTCCAATACTTTTGGGTTATATAAAAGAACTGGTTGGTAATCTTGACCGATAATGGCAAACAGATTGGGTTTGGTTCATCCAGATTGGAAAAAAGGGGTGTAATAACTCACAAGATTAAAATGACCTGTCAAAAATTGGTTATAATACTGTGGTCACATGCTTGGGTGGACTGGGGTCTTAAAACTGGCTCTTCCTACACTGCCTTCTGTATTAACTGTGGACCAACTGTATTTTTCTTCCCAAAGAAAAAAAAAGTTGTTTGAGTAGATGAGTTCATTTATCTATAATAACAACCCCCCCCCCAAAAAAAAACAACAACAAAAAAACTAGCTATTTAAATAGCTTACACTTCTACATATAGCTCATTAAAGCTGCACAAGCTTGTTTTCATATAAACAATAGATCAAATGAGAAACCAACCAATAATCTCCCAAATCAGCAGTTCCTCTGAGCTCTACACATGGCCACGTTTTGGCATCTTTCAGTTTTTTGTTTTGGTCTTCTGGCCCAGACCCTTGCGGTTTTGTTTGAAGTTCACTTGAAGCATGTTAATCTTTTTAGAAAAGCAGCTCTAATACTGTCCTTGATGGTTTGATACCTTTATAGCACCAAACAGCATCTGGCTAGTGAACAAAGTGAAGAATTTAACAGCTGAGGAGCGAGGAATTACAGGAATTACAACTCTTTTTGTGTTTTCTACTTATAAAAAATAAAATTATGGTTTAATATGTGTGGTAGTACAAATATCACAAAATATAAAGACCACATAAACTTTTTTTTTTTACTTTAGCTAACAAAATCTTTTTGGCAAGACATTGTGACCATCTGTGCCACTAAATACATGTAAAAATGTACCTACAGCATAGTGTACACTGTAAAGCAATTGAACACAAAAGACATGGGCTGTGTCTGAAATAACTTCCTATTCTCTATTTCCTACCCACTATATAGTGAGCAGCAGATAGTGGAATATATTCACTCAACTCACGACGGTTTTGGACATTACTAGCTGCAAAGCCAGCCGCACACAATGGCATGGCATCAGTTGGACAATTAATACGTGAAGCATTAAGCCTGCTGGTGAACCACAATAATGTTTTCTTTTTTGATAGACAGAATTCTTTCATAATAGACATAACACAATTTACATGTTTATGAATCAATGAAAACATTTCTTTTTTAAAATAAGATTTGTCTGCATTTTGCATTTTTGTGCCCATCTGCCTGCTTTCTGTCAAACTGCACTTCATGATGGTCAATATTGTCAGTCTAGTGACCAATGGCTGTTCCCTACATTTCACAATGCATTATGGGAGATATGCAGTACTCTGTATAGTGTATAGCACTGCTCACTAAGAATTGGGACATTAATACTAAATAGCGTAGTCGCTCGTGTATTAGATAGTGAATAGGGAGTGATTTCCGACACAGCCATTGTGATTGTTAATACCTTTGTTTAAATAATGATCAATTATTTATTTATGATTAAATCCAATATATAGCGCACATTTCAAGTGTGACTTGTTACAAAAGCGTTTGTGTAACTACATTTGGTAGTAAAGTACATAATCTAATAAAGCCTTCCTTCACTGAATTAAATGCTTTTCCATGAAACTAGCTCATCTCCTTTGGGAAATCTGGCTACAGTTACCCACTTTACACACTCACACACACATGTGCATGTAAACATGTACACAGACAGCATTGAGGAGGGTGAAGGGGTTCCCTGACCCCTCGCTGTCCCAGTGTATCACATCTGGGGAGCAGATGTGGATCTGTGTGTGTCTGTTGCAACAGCAGATGGAAACATCAGGGCCTTGCCTTGGCTGAGTGAAATACCTCCGTCCTCCTTCCCCTCTCTGTTCTCTCTGGTTCTGTCTTTTCTCTCCCCCCTCTATCTGTGTGTCTCAGCCCCTCCCTCCGTTGTGGTATGGCCCCGGGACGGCAATCACTCCCGGAGATTGCTTGTTTGTGTGTTTATTTATTCATTTTCCTGAGGGTAATGATGATTTTAAAATGTGGTGGGCTTTTACCCAGCAAGATAATATTTGCAAGATTTTGCCACCAACGCTCTTTAAAAAATAATTTATTTAACATCTACTCATTCTTTCTTTGCCATAGGTGTGTTTGACAACTGTTCCCATTCACTGAGCGAAAAGGGCTGGTCAGTTGGCATCCGCACTGTGGAACCAGCTGGTGCCAAAGACGCACGGTTCTACTTCACGCTCCGCACAGACCGAGCCATAAAATCCACCACTGTCTATAGCCACCAGCGATACCAAGCCAATGCCTGGACTCACCTGATGGCCTCCTACAATGGCCACAACATGACCCTGTATGTTGATGGAGCTAAGGTGTGTGCTTATAGTGCATGGTGGAACTTTCGTCTGGTCATTGACTGTCACTGTTGACGTATTCTTCACTGAAAATCAATGAACCCGACAAAGGTCCACCCACTTGTTTTCTTTAGATGTTCCACCCCCATCCACGTGACTAATCTATTTCCAAACAGTCATTTATGTGATGCTAGCAGTACCTTGCATGTAATAACAGCAGCTTCTGAATTTGCAGGTCGACCTCTCAATTACAGCTGAGCAAACTTCTGTTTCTACCAATGTGTGATTTGGATGAAAATTTCCTGGACAGAGTTTGGATTTGGACTGTTTTTTCAAACCATTTCCAGGGTCATGGTGAACTTTATTGCTGAAGTGATACTGCTCATCATCCGATTTTATTGTTGCGAGTTGCAGGCAATGGTAGTAGGACAGAGTCAGAGCCAATAGGACTTATCAATCATTTATTTTTTTGGGATAACAAATGGTGTGTTTTAACTATCCTGTTCTCATTGCATCATAGTGCGTCAATACTCACAGACAAGCAATTGTTTTGCTTTTTTGTCTCCTGACAGAGGACACGACCCCACAGTTTGCATAATTCAAAGTGGATGCTTTCCAAGGGAAATAAAAGAAAAAAAACAGTACAACAAATGTTGCTTTAATCTGCTCAGGGTGTATTTACCATTTCATATGCAGATAGAAACTAAGCTTTACCACAAGTCATCAACACAAATTAGCAAAATAAACCAGTTTAGTCTTCAAATACATATAGGTTCTGGCTGAAAAGCCTTGGCTTTGACCCAACTAATTTGTCCCATGTATAATTGAAATTCAGTTATTCAAGGTCACCACTTTAAAGAAGAGCCAATCAACAAGTGACCAACAATCATTTATTCTGTTCATAATGTAATTAAAGAAAGCCATTTGTTTCTGCCCCTCGTCTCTCCTTTGCTTTTTTTCCTCTCAGGTGGGAGAGAGTAGTCTCCAGTCAGGAAATCTCTACAGTCCCTTCATGAAGACGTGTAGAACCCTCTTCCTTGGCAGTAACCAATCAGATCAGGGACACAGCTTCAGAGGCCATATCGCAGGTGTGGTCTTGTGGGGCTATGCTCGCTCTCATGAAGACCTGCTGAAGCGGCCACTTCAAATTGACAAAAGCGAGCCACTCTTGGCGATGTGGGCCGACTTCTCTAATGTAATGGTTAAATCTACACTTTTAAATGTTCAGCCCTTGCATGAGTACATTTTTTAAAAACAGTTTTCATTTAGAGTGTTGCAGGGATGCTATGTTTTTGTAGGGCCAACATGGAAATTTGCACCACTCTGGTTGTTAAAACAAAAAGCCATGGGATTTTTCTTTTGGTTTTTGGATTATTGTATTAAATTAACTCTGTGACAAACAAGGTTCCGCAAGATAATCATCACAAATGTGCACCTGCTTTATGTTTTCTTAAACTATTAATGCATTTGGAGAAATAAAAGGATAACAGTAGGCATTAACCCATGCATATTTAAAGAGAACTGGATACAGCTTTGGAAGCAGAGCCCTGTTCATTCCTATGAAAAATGTGTTGCATGAAACCAAAACTGTCTTCTGTATAGCCTCTATGGCTCTTCCACATCTTTAGGCTTAGAAAACATGCACACATTCAGTCAAGACCACTAACTTTTGAATGGTTATAATATTATTTAATCGTACAATTCCCTTCGCCTTTCCAAATTACTATTGGGCTGAATCACTTAAATTTAAAAGATAACTCAAAGATTATCCAGTGAATCATTTTGCAGTGGTTGTGATTTAAAAATGTATCCTCTAATTCATAGATGCATCTTGCCCAATGTAAATCTATTGGAAAAGTCTCTCTGGGCCACATGACATGACCAAATTAAAGCATTACACAAGAAAAATTGTAAATCATCCCATATTAGCATTACTTGTTCATATATATTGAAATTAGTTTGGATATACTATTAACATGAAACTAGATATTAATTCTGCTTAAAACTTTAAGGTGGAAGAGTTATGGACTCCATACAAAGCTGGCCTCCATCCAACCGTCATCACGACTCCTGTCCCTGAACAAGAACTTGTTTCCGCTTTCCTGCCGCCACCCTGTGGCCTGACAGCCTGCGACAACACCGACATCATCTCTGGCTACAACAACAACTGGCAGCTCCGTGCCACCAAGCGAGTTCGCTACAGAATCGTCAACCTTTCCAATGACGATGGCGGAAACCCCACTGTAACACAAGCCCAAATCCAGCTCCAGCACCAGGCTCTGACTGAGGCCTTCAGCCCTTACAACATCACCCTGGATCTGAGCGTGCTCCCTGTCAGAAACTCCAGTTTCCGGGAGCGGTTTATCCTCAGCAACTGTCGAATTGCAAAAATTGGGAACCGCCAATGTGACCCGGAGTGTGACCACCCAAGGACGGGCCATGATGGAGGGGACTGCCTTAGACTGGGGCCCTGCTACAACTGGAAGAGACAGGATGGAGTTTGTAACATGGAGTGCAACAGTATACACTATGACTACGATGATGGAGACTGTTGTGACCCAGAAGTCACCGATGTCCTCAAGACCTGCTTCGACCCAGAGTCTCCTGACAGGTGAGGTTGATAGACCAAGTCATTTGTCATCACCCTGCTGATTTAATTTTATTTTTGTATTCATTTTTTTTTATTACTATTTATTTTAAGCAAGTGCTAATTTACCTATTCCCATTCCTTTTTAAGCAGGGACATTTAAGATGGGTCTCATAGATTTGCTTTTGGAGTCAGTGTTAGCAGGGGTTGCTTCTTGGTTATTAATTTAATTAAAGGATTTCAGTATCAGCAGTTGCAATTAAGATCATTTTCCATGAATGGAAAAGACATTTTAGATAAAAGAAAGGCACTTATGGATTATGCAGAATTTCGTCGTTACACGACTCGGCCTGATTCACTTATGGTTCCAGCTTTTTAAACTTTTTGTGCAGTATGTTTGACTTTTGCTAATGTAGGTTCTCTCTGTGGCCGGCAGTATTTTAACCTACCTTCTACTATCAGCTCAGCTTCTGACGTTGATTGAGATTTTACATAAAAAAATGACCAGGGAATAACCACAACTTAGACTATTGAACTATAGAAAACAAAAAAAAAGTGCATTCAGGTGAGATGAGTTAAGTTGACCTGTGTTGTACCTTGTCATGAAAATGTGCATTACTGTATATAAAGCATTTTCAGTAAACTGTTTTTAGTAGGAAATTTATGCAGGTCACAAACATTTTTTTATGAAGAAGGACCATTAATATATAAGAATCTATATTAGACAACATGTTAAAGGCTACATTGTTAGGGAGGGACACAGTAAACAAAGTTCTAGTAGGACAAATATTTCAGCCAGTGAGGATAACATGTTTTTCCAGAGGCAAGAAGTCTTTTGGCATGAATGTCCACTAATAGGACTATTTCTCCCCATGAGGTGAATGTCTGCTTTACTGTGCTTCAGGGGTGATGTGCGATGAACAGCTCAACATGCTACATGTACAAATTGGTCCTCTCACTTTCCCCAGCGGTTTCAGAGAGAGTTCTGTGAAGTGGAGAGGGTGGATGAAGAGGCCAAAGTACACACTTATTTTTACTAAACAAGTCGAGCGGCAGCCCGCTGCCTTCCATTTGGTCTGACAGACAGGCTCATGCAGAGTTCCAAATAGCTTGCATGAAGTCTCGCCATGAAGTCGTCAGCCCAGGTTCTTAAAGACCCCGTCCTTAATCCAAATTGTAACCACAAGCTTTACACTGGGCCACTGGGAAACAGAACATGGGAACTGCAGTTATTTTTTCAAGCGATTTAGCGCTTCATGTCTGAAGTTGACAGAGTGTGACAGCTTAACACAAGGATGTATAAATGTTTTTTAAATCAGCAGAATAGCATTTTTTTTCCATTTATTCCGTGGTGAAATAGACCTCTCTTCACCAATTTACAGGATGTGTTATTACAACTCCTTGTGCCATAATCCAAACAGGTTTGCATAATATTGTACTGTACTATTGTACTTCTTTGGAATAAAGGGGTAAAATAATGTAGGAAATGACATTAACTTGGTGTTGACTGCACTATTTTTGTTAAAATGTTTAATTGTAAATACAGTCGATGATTCAACATATATATATATATATATATATATATATTAAAAAAAAAATTTAATTCCATTAGTTA
>JAOWBC010000115.1:20808831-20823790 GCA_028566105.1 Hypoplectrus providencianus
ACTGACCCCCCCCCCCCCAGTGCTAGCCATGTCGTGACTGAATTCATTACATCTCTTGTTTTACAATACAGACATCATCACTAGGAAGGAAAACAATTTGGCAAAAACAGGTTTTTACAAATTGCAACACTTAAAACCAATTACTCAGTTGTACTTCTTAGTCATAGACAGAATATTTGTTTGGGTTTTCTTGCCACATTTGCTCGACCCAGTTAACTTCCAACTATGCCAAATTGTCCGACTCTTTGGGTTTATATAATTTACTGTAGTTCTGCAGTAACCACTCCAGCTGCTTTTATAGTCATCTCATCACAGACAAGCCACAGAAAAGCTGCTCTGCAAAAGAAGTCTTTTTTTATGATGTTTTTTTCTAACCTTCTGATTAAATAAAGGTTAAATTGCACAATATGATTACAACATGCAGACCTGAAATAAAAAACACATGGTCCTAATAGTTAAGTCAAAAATTGTAAAATTGAGGCTTGATAAATACATAAACTTGGAATTAAAAAGACCTAATCATTTTCACAGGTGCTTTCAAAGCAGGATGGGGTGTTCCGTGAGTCCAGTGTAGTATTGCCAAATGAACTCGGGGTGACAATATGGCATTGAATTGTGTAGGCTTGAGTTGCCTTTTATCAGAAACATGTTTCCGTCAACTAATTGAAGCCAATTGTGCAGCTCTGACTCCCCGACACAGCTCTGTCTGTCTAACTTCTACAGCTGTCCAGATGTTGATGAGGCCAAACTTCTGAAGTGTCTTGATGTTTTCCGCCCTTTTATGAATAGCTGCTGCATTACAAGCTGTTGTTCAGATCTTACTTCCCACTCTGTTCGTGATACATGGCTGCAGCACATTATGTCAGTATCCTTACTTTATTTTCATTGCTCATAGCTCAGGTGCAACTGTGTTACGGGAAGAATATATTTTTTTCCTTCTGCAATTCAAAAATCATCAATTACATCCTTAATACACTTTAAAATCCCCATGCATTCTGGCTCAGAAAACACTGAACCTGCTCAGAAACCATGACATCATGCTGGAGATCATTAAATTAACGTTTATTGGATTTTACTGGCATGTATTCTTCACAACAAACATCGTTTTTATTTTTATCTAACTTTTTCATCCAAATCTAAAAGCATTTTCAGATCTTTTTAATGACACATGACTAGCAAGTCACACTGAGAACCATGCTGCTAGATAACTTGAAATAAATTCAAGTCCTTCTTTGGTGGTTTAAAGAAAAGTGTAAATGAATGGCAATTTAGTGTGTTTTTAGTCCTTTGTTAAAAAAAAGAAAAAAAAAGGGCTGTAGGAAATACAGGTATTGGTTAATAAGGCTTTATTTGGCCATCACTAGTAAAAACTTAATCGTAAAAACTAATTTTTGATTTCTGGGACAAACTATTTTGACACTAGTCTTGAACTTCATAGTTCATTATTGATTGCCTTGTAGTCTCTCTGCTGTTGCTGCTGGGCCTTGGAGCAGACCATTAAATTAACTAAATTATAGAAAAAAATTAACACACTCTAAAGAAGGACAGGTAATCCAATCACAGATATATAGTATATGTATCAGTTTACAGTCAGGCTCAAGTTTAAATTGATTTAATAGCAAACCCCACCCACCATCACACATGAGGAAAATTGGGCTCACTGAATCTTTAACAACCTTAGCTTTCTAGTGATGCCTAATCTATGTAATCCCGAGAAGGACCCCACAGTACAGCAATATTAAAATACAATGGGCAAAATGGCACTTTGACTGCATGACAAAAACAAATGATTTTGTCTCAAAGTGGTATTGTCTAAAAAGGGGAGACTTATGGTAGAAGGTATGATAGAACTAATTTTCATTCAGATATCTATAGGTTAGAGGTCAAGAGCCCCCTTTGAACTTAGCCGTTAGTCAGTTTTGTGAGAGTGTTGGAAATGCCCTTTCTGATAGGACCACACGACATGGACAGTACACATGGATTCCTAAGATCATGGAGTTGCATATGATTCTCGGTTTAACCATGTTGCCCAAATGCATTGACTTGCTGCTGTGTGATTGGCTGATCAAATAATTGCTTTGGAACAGGTTTAACTTGAAAACCCTAGGTAATGAATGAAACTTCATACTATTCAGCACAGCCATACCTAGTTTTTTCGGTCATATCTTTCCTGTTCAACTGTCAAATGTCCAACAAAATGTCATAAAAATAAGTGTATCAAGTTGCATTAAATTAAATGTTATTCCTCTGATTATTCCTCCTCTGTTTCCCAACCTCATTTGTTGACTCTATTTTATTTTCCCCTTGCTTAATGTCATAAACATTTTGAGAGCTGATAAGAGTTGAGTTGATAAAAAACAATATTCTTAATTTATTATCAGACACAATACTTGCAAAATCAATTCTTCCTGTCTGTATTTTTATTTTCTAGTTGACTTGGAACAACGTTTGATCGTTGCTTTGACAGTTTTTTGTTTCTTTCTTGACTGATAGATACCCATGGCCCATTGAAGGGCTTTTGGGATTAAAGCAACTGGCCAAGTCACATATTAAGTTCTCTTACTGCCTATTAACATTACAAAATTATTGTGATCTTCGATAATTAATTGAAGTCAAAGTTCATCTCTTACCATAATTTACAGTCTGTTGACAGCACAGAGAGTCAGATATGGTTGAATTGACGTGGCTGACATTAAAAGTGGCCAATGAAAATACAAAATAGATTTGCTCAGAATTGGATGGGAGTCTAACAGTGGGGGATGAGTGTATACCCTGCCAGATTAAGAAACCAGGCTTTATATCCTTTCATAAATCCTGCTGTCTCATTCCCCCTCCATCTCCCTAGGTGAACCAAGCCAGTGTTATGTTTTTGATGGTGATGGCGTGTGTGAAGAGTTTGAACGGGGCTCCAGCGTTCGGGATTGTGGTTACTTCACACCTTTGGGCTACACAGACCAGTGGGCATCCACTGCCACTGCTTCTCACCAGGACCCCAACCACTGTCCCGCCCATGCTTCCACTGGGGAACCATCGCTTACAAAGGTATGAAGTTTAAACCACAAGGCACATAAAAGACTTCCAGATCATAATAAACTCCCCATGGAGGCTATTGTGGAAATCCTCAACTCTGGGGCAACATTTTTAGCAGCTGGCTGCAATGATGTATTCATCTCTGGAACCTTTTTGTCTGGGTTGTACAGTAGGCTTGGAATTTTGGCCATAGTCTGTCCCAATTTATTGAGGCTCCTGCTAGTGCCCAACTAGGTAAATCCTCATTGAAGGGAAGATCAAGAACTTGAAGGAGATTAACCATTTGAAGCAGCAGCATGTAGGATCAATGGCATCTAGCGGTAAAGTTTCAGATTGCAACCAACTGAGCAGCCCCCTGCTCACCCCTCCCTTTATAAGTATGTAGTAGAACCTATGGTGGCCTTCAGGTAACATGAGGCCCTCTCAAGAACCAGTATTTGTTTAATTTGTTCTGGGCTGGAGAGTAGGATACACTTGCTGTGTAGATATAAAGGGCTTATTCTAAGATAAAGAAAATGTAGTTGTTATTTTCAGGGTATTGCAGATAAATAAAAACACTGTTATTGACATTATTTTCTGTTTCTGCCAATTGTTCCTCATAAATCTCGAAGAAAGTTAAATAAAATCAAATTTACCTATTTAAAATTCATCAACAGCTTAAGTTTAATGACAATTAGCACTGTATCTCAGCTACCTCTCAGCATCCATTCTGAACTATTAATTTAAATATTAATCATTCAAGAGCCTTATTCATCACAGAAGAGCCTCAAGATAAAACAAGCAAACAAATAAGAGGTGTTGAGAATCTCCAAATCTAGGATTCAGGTAGACTAGACGTCACTTAGTCACATCGTGGTCACAAGGTCACAGTTCGATTCAAATTTAAATGTATTAATCAAAATTATTTTTTAAAATAATTGGCTACATGGAATTGAGTGTGATATAAGTGTGATTGGAACTTTGTAATTTTATTTGACTTTCTTATGAATTAAATAGAATTACAGCCCTAAAACAAATTATTAAGGAGATTTGAAAAGTAACTTTTTATGCTCTTTAGGTCCTATTGACTCTGATGATACTATTCGATTGCAAGCCTGTTAGTTGTTAGAGCATCATTGGTTAGTATAAATTGTTACTGTTTTAAGACATGGAATCCACATAACGTTGAAGGATGTTTTGGCAGAACTCTTGTATAACAGCACAGCACTTTGTATACGTCATTGATCCCTCTTTCTTTTTACAGCTTTAGTACAAAAAACATTGATCACTTTCAAGCTGACATCGCCCATAAAATGTCTGCGATTGCACAATGTCTCTAAGATCCATCATCACTTCCAAATTATGTCACACTTTAAGAAATGTGTTCACATGAACCTTGATCCTCTACAAAGTAGGCCACTACCAAATGAAGCAGAGTAAAGTCCTACTCAGCAGGACAAAGAACATAATTCAAGCCACTTTATCATGGGAGGATTGTTGGTTTCAGACACACTGCTTCCAACATCTCAGTACTGGCAAATCTCCCAGGATTTTCCATGTAACAGTGAGGAAAGGTGCAATAAACAAAACAAATCAAAGTGTCATGGATAAAGTCAGCATAGAAGATTGAATGTTTCACTGCCACAGCATTTCTAATTTGTAGTATATTAATTCAAATTCCATGATAACTTTTATTGTTTTGCCATAATGTGGAGGATGTAACAAGCCTCAAAGTAAATCATCTGCCTTTATAACAAATGACATAAATAAAGTTTGATATCAAGGATTCATCACATTAAAAGGAGCAATGTGTACCTAATATAGTTGGAGTGTGGTCTTCTGGTAATGTGGCCCTTCTGCCTCAAGGTGGAACGTTTTTATGGTCAGAGATGGCTTTCTGCATACATTGGTTGTAACAAGTCATTAATTGAGTTACTGTCAAAACAACTGGCAATTGTCCAAGGCATTTTGAATCACTGGATATTTTTTTCTAATGGTCCATTCTCTGTAAATATGGGAAGTCTCAAAAATATTTTGTAAGTAAAATTTCTTTAAAAAACATCGTTTAACAAAAAAGACAGAAGCAATGCATACAAATTGGAACAATATTACATTTACAATTACAATTATTATTAATACAAATTTTGGAACACAAATAAGAGGCTCAACATGGTATACATATTTTACATTGCATTTTCACAACCTCGACCACTCTTTCCCTTCTCTGCTCTATATAAACAGCCTGCTATTAAGTTAAACTGTAATTCTGTTTTGTCATATGACTCAGCTTAGACATTTATGACTTCACAATTGCACTGAGGAAAGAGATTTTAATGTTTTTCACAGGACTGGTGAGTGCAAACGATATATTTTGTGTGAAATTTGTTGTGTGGACTCAAGGTTTTGGGCTTCAGACAGTAAAAAGATCATATAGCAACTCACTTTAACAACATCACTTACAATTATCTTTAATATAATTATCATTGTGTGTTCATCTTGATCTGTGAGAAGCTCTGCCGGTACCAGCACCTGGAGGTGAGTGAGAAGCTGCCCACGGACGCCTGGTTCCCCTGCACGGCCCAGTCCGACACAAATAATGACCTGGAACATTCATTCTGGCTAAAGGTTTGTGCGTGTGTGTGTGTGTGTGTGTGTGTGTGTGTGTGTGTGTGCACATACTGTATCTGTTTTCCCCTCCACTGAATAACTGTGGGTGGCTATTCTGTTTTCAATACCTTCAAGCACTTTCCAGTAGTTTTGTAAATGAGGGTGAAGAGCCACACACATATTCCTAACTTTCTAGCAATTGCATGATTCACACAAAGCATTTTTTTACTTGAATTACTCATTTTCCCGGACAACTGTGAATTATGGCTGCTAATGATCTGTAGATGATTACCAAATTATGACTAACCTTCTACTTAATCTTTATTTAGATTTCTGCTATTTTTTACCCAGTGGGTATTAATCATAAAAACATAAATAAATAGCAGAGAACCAAGTGTTATATAATTAACTCATCATTCATAATTCAATACTTAAAAGGTTCATAAGTTATTCAAATACTGGCATCTAAAGGCATAATACAATTTTTGTAATCATAAATAGATTATAAACACATCATTTATAATTATAAGTTAATATGGTCCCAGAAAATACAGAGAAAAAATCCCTATGATGTGAATTATTTAAAAATAATTCTCAGACATAACATATTGTTAATGATTATATGTTACATAATGATTTAAGGCATTTTATTCCATTGTCAAATCCAGTGTTAGGACATAATTGTATAATATATAACCTAATTATTGCCTATTTCCGTGCTCATCTTTGCATCAAAATGTACTTGTGCGTGCTTCACATAGATGTCCTGGTTTGTGCACAGGCTTTCCTTTCCAAGCCTGTGTCTGCTTCTTATATTTAGTTGTTTTCTATTATTTACTCTTTCCACAGCCACAGTTCCCACAATCCTCTCTGCAGGTCCAGACTCAGCGTAGGCTAGCTGTTGATTTGAGTGATAACTTACAAACCTTGTCTGCCGTGCTCTGGATTATAGGTTCCTTTTACAGCCATGATTTTGCCTCTTTTCTTTCCTGCACATATTCATTCTGTTTTTTCTTCCTCTCTCATCATTTCCACTTCTTTGTTGAATGACTCATCTTTCCATCCCCTGCTTTTTTTTACGGACGCCCTCTTTATCAGGCAAATCTCTGCAGCCTCTCTGGAAGGCCGCTTTCTCTCTAAAGACTCCTTCACCGCCTGAAAAGCCTTTATGATAACACCCATATCTGCCAGCTCTCCCCGACACACTTCTCTTACCTTGAAGTGTTCTTTTTGTGTCTGAAAGGCATCGCTCGCCTAAAATATCCAGACTCGCTCAATCTGAAATGTGTCCTTATCATATCCATCTCTGTCAGCTCTCTAAGAGGTGTCTGTCTCATTTGACAGTTTTTTCCTTTGGAAGCACTTCCATTTTCTACAAGTGACACTCCAAAATACATTTTTTGAGGTTGAAACGGGCTAAACACGTGGCTGGGAAAAGTTCAGTCATAGAAAACAGCAGCATGGGTCAACTTGGATTCACAGCTTTTTTTCATTTGCTTTAAATGATGATAAAACTATCTATATATGTATATATATTGACAGTTGACTGTGGAATATTTACCAGTGAGGAAATTTAACAACTGCACTTGCTGCACAGTTTGTAGAAACAGTCTGCATGCCTAGGTGCTTGATTTTATATACTTGTGGCCATGAAAGTGATTAGAACACCTGATTTCAATTATGTGGATGGATGAGTGAATACTTTTGGCAAATAGTATATATTATAAAGATACAGTATGGATAGATGAATCCATAATCTCTCGGCCAGGAATGTTGTGTCTGTTCCTTAGTCTGAGTCGTATTTGGATGCATGCAGATCAACAGCCTGTGGAGAGCAAAAGAGAAAGAACCCACTTGCTGTAATGCTATCTCAGTTGTGTGTGTCTGAAGAAGTAGGTTTTGAGGCCTGTTTTGAAAGACAGCATTGTGGGGGCAGTTTTTATGTGGTTGGGAAGTGAGTTCCATGATGGGGGGCAGCGACTGAAAACGCCCTGTTACTGCTGGTTGTCAGCGGCGAGGTGGTGGAGGAAGAGGTCTGAGAGTTAGGGGTGGTAAGATTGCTGAGGGTCATGGATGCTGTGTTGAACTGTCAGCCACTGGAAGTCATGGAGGGCTGGGGTGAGGTGGTCTCTGGTAAGTAGGAGGGAGCAGAGTTCTGAACATAGAGTATACTGAGGACCTTGTTTGTGAAACTGTATACTGCTGCTATGGTAAAGCCTGGATGTTAGAAATTCAAGGATTAGTGTATCTGTTGCATGTACCTATTTAAAGTGATAATCTGAAATGTAACCTAAATATAAGACTCATAAAAAAAAAAAATTCAAATTAAAGATACTAATCTGTCACAGGGCAGTCTGCGGGTTTGGGTCCAGGTGCGAGGCAGCTGGGAGAGCAGAGGTTGGAATGTCCGCTTGGGGACGCAGTTGATGATCTGGTTGCAAGTACACTGGGGGTCAAAGACCAGGGGGCAGGCTTAGCATTGGTGTCAGGGACTGAAGGCAAGTCAGACTGGGGGCAACTGACAGATGGAAAAAACTGAGAGACAGGCAGGGGGTCAGAAAACATGAGACAGTCCATAGAATGATGCAGGCGCGTACTGAATCACACAAGTGACAATCTGGCAATGTGTGTGACTCTGACCTGGGCTTATGTAGCTGGGGAGTGATTGCTGATGCTGGGCAGGCGGGTGATTACAGATCAGGCTCAGGTGTGTGATTGTGGATGCAGAGCAGGTGTGTAATTGGCTGATGCAGGGCAGGTGTGTAGCTGTGCCTCAGGAGAAACGGAGTCACCACAGGGTGGTGATGACATAATCAGACTGTAAACAACAGCCAACACACAGAATAGAAAGTCTTGGAATGCCAATCAGAAATATTGGGTTTTGCCATAAAAGGCTAAAATCCTCATTGTATCAAGACCTACTTTGAAGAACCCAAGGATTGTCCAAGAGCTACAGAGCTGGAGCAGGAATCTAACCCTTTCTGATCAAACCCTTTGCTTCTCTATTTACTGTTTACCAACAATTTCATTGCAAGCTTAAGGTGTAGTACAAGTTTTTACTTAAAGTATGCCAACACAGATAGAGGTATTTTTTAGTCTTTCTCTCATTTAAATAATTGCTGCTTTTACCATTGATCCAGGTTGGATTTGCCCATCCTGGAGTGGCCGCCTCTGTGATGGTGTACCTGGCTTCTGATGGCTCTTGGACTGGGGAGCAGTGTAGGAGGACAGCCACCATCCTCCTGTCTGATACCACTGGCAAGAACCATTCATTAGGTACCTTATGCTTGTATTAATTTTTATTAATTCAGTTATTTTTATAGAAAAGTAATGAAATGCTATATGATTGAGACAAACCACAGATTGGAACAAACAAACCGATGTTCACATTTAAATCTAAATAACTGCTTTAAACCCTTCCATTAAACCAGGCACACATGACCTCTCATGCCATCGGAACCCTTTGGTGGTGAATGTGACCCACGACCTGTCCCGACCCTTCTTCATCACGGCTTCTGTTATCCTCCTCTTCTCCTCCCCCTTCGTGGCAGTGGGAGGTGTGGCCTTGAGGACTTCCTGCCACTTCAGCACCTTCGCCCTGACCGGGTGCGCATCAGAGGGTGGGCTCTCCCACAACTACCTACTTAACACACACATGCATGCTTTCACACACACAGAATTTCAGTAACCTTGTCATACATGACCTGATAAAAGACTGAAACAATTTGTACACATCTCATGATATCAAATACAGTCAGATAAAATATCATGTATGTTAATGAGAACTTTTGAATATAGGTAAAAACCGAAGCAACATATATAATATATATAAAATGACTAAGCTCTGGGAGTTGTTTTTGGGTACGCTTTGGAAGAGACTCCACCGTCCATGAACAACCTCATGGATTGTTTCTATAGGCAGCATATTATGAGCTTTTTAACATGTATGGTCACATTAACAGCGGCGACTTCTAGTTGCTGTGGAAATTAAAGGGATCAAAGGGGGCAGTCAGGTATATCAAGAGCGACAATGCCCGCGCAGAGAGGAGATTGCCCTGTGTGAAACCAAAAGTCAGTGTTAATTTATTTAAATTTAATAGTTAATTGAGTTAAATTGGATAAGTAACTGTACCTACTGTAATACTGTACATCAGGAGGAATGCACCTTACTTAGGTAACAGCTGAATGTAATTTTCAGACTGGTCTTTCCTTAAAACTGCCCAATAACTTGTTGCTACAAGCGGCTCAGAGAAACTATCGTAATATTTATAAATGCCGCTTAGGGGGGAGTACATAACACCCAGGGTGGAAGGGAGGGGAGGTGGACAAACTCCAGACTTTACCCAGGAGAACAGTGTTCGTGGCCCATGTGAAAATGAAAATCAACAATATAATTCAAACAACACTTAATGTCTTTACATAGCTTTGTCACTTCCAGTAAGTTGCTCTGCCCCACTCTATAGTTTTGACAGATGACAAATTCTGTCTTTAAGATTGGAGATCTTGTTGTAACCTTCTAGTTGGCTGCTCTGTCTCTCCTTGCTTCTCATCCCTCTCCTTCTCCACCCCCCAATCCCCGATGTAGCTGTTTACGGCAGCCGTGTCAGATGGACAGCTGCAGTCCTCCCCAGTTAGAGCACGCCTCTGTCAGGTAGGCCCTTTGGAATGAATCACTGACCAACCAGTGAGCTGAAACAGCAAACAAAACAACTATTTATATATCAGTGTGTCTCTGTAGGTGTACAGGAGGAGGGGAATCCTCTCGCTGCTCTGTTCAGTGTCAACGTGGTTTCAGTATCACTGTCCTCAACAGCAGAGGAGCCCTGCCCCACCAGGTACACGCCATATCGTGTTGCACTGTTGAAATGTAACCATACAATGTATTTTTAATGTCTTTCAGTAATCCACAGATACAAAACTAACTGGGTGGGTGTTGATGCTCCACAAACATCTAGGTCGGGCAAGAGAAGCACGCTGACAGACTGAAGGCTTTCAGGGTTTCCTTCCAACAAATTCTAGAGTTTTACCACAATAATTTGTTCCACTATTTGTAACATTTTGTTCTCTTTATTCACTAAACATTTGTGGTTGCATGCTCTTTTGCTTTCAAGACCTGGAGTTATTCAATTACACCTCGTATGAATGATGAGTGAAACCAAACAGAAGATATGTATTAGAGGACAAAGAAAATCACTTCACAAGATTACAAAGCATTATACGTTGTGGCTAATATGATTCTATAGATTTACCGTTCCATTTTCCTAATTTCTATTTGAATCCTTGCTGTAGTGAGAAAAAATATTTTTCAGTTTGTTATGATGTGATGATCTCCACATTCTCTTTCACATTTATCTTTCTTTCTTTCTTTTTTATAGAGAGAGACAAATCTGGAGTGTTTCCATGGTTCATGGGATCGTGTAGTTAGCTGTCAGCCTGTAGACTGCGGCCTGCCTGACCAGTCTCATGTCTACCATGCAATATTTAGTTGCCCCTGGGGAACCACCTTTGGTAAACAATGCTCCTTCACCTGTGGATCACCAGCTATACTCCAAGGTACAAGTCATACGCTGTATGCCATGTATGTTTCCACTGCTTGGTACGGCTCTGCTGGACTCAATTCACCAGTAAATTTCTCTGTTTTGTTTTCCATTGCAGATAGCACGATCTCAGTGTAGAGATATTTATTACACACTGTAACTTACAAAATAAAAAATAGAAATATATTGTGCCTTATTACTTGGAGAACTAAATATGAAAAAAAAAAAATACCACCCAGCCTCTACCTTCTAGTCCCTTTGCCTAAAAAAAAAAAAAAAAAAAGTAAAATGTTTCAATGTCTTGCCTTTTCTGCATTTTGCTCCTGTTTTGTCCAAACATAATGCTTGGTCAATCCAAGAAGCATTCTCTAAAGGGACTGTATTTCCATTTGTTTCACTGAATGGTTAAGTCTATGCCGAGAGTATTACTTAGTGAATATTACTAATTGTCAACTGTTCCAAACAAAAAAAAACCTTGAAATCCAATAGGCTTATTATATATTTATTTTCATACAAACATTAACACACACATAAGACAGACCTCCAATGACATCAATGTGATGGCAAGGAAAAAGGTTGTAGTTACTCACATTCCCTAACGATCAGTCACGAAGGGGATAAAACTCATCAGTGAAATATTCCTATAAAACAGAAACTAATGTTCTCTGCTGCTGTGACCCACCTTGTATTAGTTACAACTCAGTCTGGTGAACAGATAAACCACAGCAAGATGCCTCCACTAGTTCCACTCCATAAAATGAAATGGACATTAAACCTTGATTTACACAATTACGGTTTAACTTTGGAGGCTGTTTTTTACAGGGCGCATCCTGTTATAATTAAAGACAGTGTTTATAACAAATTAGTTAAAAAAAACAGCTAAGACAAGGGGGATGAATCTGCAATGCTGCAATAAAATCACAGTGGAAATGCCATTTACAAAATCACAACCATTTCTTCTCTCAATGAGGCACAGTGCGTCTCTTTACTTTACAGCCTTTAAAATGTTAGTGGATACACTCTATTGCAATAGAAACATCCACATATTACCATTCTCTTTACATACAGTGCAATTTCCTTCTACTCAGATGTCTGCAATGTTTTTAGATGCACCATTTGGACAATAATGAGTCAGAACAAATATCGCCCATGGCTTGCATAAATAGGAACACCACCACACACGCACAAATTCATAGGTACACATTAAAGTAAGAAAGCATTACCCCTCTTTAGAAATTCATGTTGCGCAATATAGTTGATGCTTCTTGAAGTGATTAGATGGAACAAGCCTGATGTCCACAAACTTGTTTGTGGTTGGAAAGTCACAGCAAACGCTCAGATGTCGTAGTAGAGTCAGCAGTGAGCCTCATGTATTCCTGATCTAAATACAGATTGTGCAGAAATAATTCTATTTGTGGTTTTTGGTAAAATGAAAAATGTTTGAAGGCCATCGCTTAGCAGTGAGAGCACACTGTAGTTCAAGAGAACATATTCAGTACACATCAGTACAGCTGTGATGGATTTTTATCTTCACGAAACCCACACAATGTTTAAAAAGCTTATAAAAATGTGATGCCATGTTAAAGATTCATTACATTTTATAGACGCAATAAAAATTGCGAAAGGTTTAGCGTGTTATGATTCTCCACACATAGCAACACTTCATGTGAAGCCATGTAGGCATAGAATATATTAGCTTTGGGCAATATAGAGGACATAAGCTCCATCTCCTCATTACAAAACATGAAACAAAAGCAAAGCGTTAGGAGGGAAACAAATGAATCCATGCTGCTGACTGACTTGTACTTCTCCCATATACTTCTTTTGTTTCATAACATGCAGGACATTATGAAGCAAAAGGCTGTGCAACGTTTAGCCCTTGTCTTATGTTCATGTCTCAGAAACAGCAAAATCCTAATAAAGACTGTTTTTATATCATTTTTAGCTCAATTTCAAACCATTCCAATCAATATTTAGTGCATTTTTGTCATTTAGTTTGGAAAATGTATGTTAAAACCTATTAATGCCATTTTGTCATTGGAATGATGATACAAATAGTTGTCCATTGCATTGATTTTTAATTTTTTTTAATTTTTTATTTTATTAAATTAACCATTTTGCTTCATGAAGCCAAACAGAAGCTGTCTTATAGGGAAAAATAATTTCTTTTAGATTTTTTAACTTTGAAATGTTATGCTGCGAGTCAAATTGACCCGCAGCATAACAGGAGGGTTAAATGAAAATGACACAATGTTGCTCTTTCAATTAAAAGCTGAAGTCAAGCAATGCTGTAAGTCCATATTCTGATATTACTGAGGGTCATAAAGTCAGTTCAATTACTCTGGATTTGAATCAAGGCAGCCTGCTAGCAAGGACCAAGCCTCTGTGGTGTGAGTCTACCAGGTATACCACCAGGATGCCCCACATAGATCCCTTTTTGACAAAGGCAGTGGAGAGCTGGTTCAGAGTTAAGGCAAGATACCAAAACAAGTTCTTCATGTTTCTACAGCTGGAACTGGAAGAACTGGCTCTCCACCAAAAAAACTAATTCCACAGTGCCACCAACTCTTTGCTGGTCCTGAACCACCAGCTCATGTCAGGAGCTGGGGTCGTTTTTATCTGAGTCTATCTATATTATCAAGTATGACGATACAGAATACTCTCATCCCATTGGTCGAGGTGCTGTTGCTCTTGGAGAAGATAGCGCAAGAAAACGAGCTTTCTATCTTTTGTTTTATATTAATTTATAAAGTTTGAAGTTAAGCAGGAAAGGGTTCTGTTTAAGAAGAACGTACTATTTTCAGTTAATTTAGTTATTCTGTAATCTTTTGAATTACTGAATCACAATTTGTTTTCCATGTGTTCATGTAAGTCAAAAATATACATTTAATTCAATTCAAGTTTGAATCAAATAGTTCACTTGGAGTAAATCTATTACACCAAAATGTAATAGATTCTTCCTATGACCATGCTACTACTACACCCTTCCACCAAGAGTCCAATTAAAAAAAAAAAAAAAAAAAAAAAAAACTTAATTTCCCTAAATTCACTTTCTCTGATTTCTGACATTATTAACCTCTTTCTCCCCTCTGTTCAGGTGACAGTGACAGATTGGTGTGTTTGGAGGATGGCCTTTGGTCTTTCCCAGAGGCCTACTGCAAGATTGAGTGTCCAGAGGTTCCAAACATACCCGATGCCAGGCTGTTAACAGCAGACTGTCTGGCTTCAGGGCACGATGTTGGCTCTGTCTGCCGTTACAAATGCAACCCAGGTTTCTACGTCATAGGGAGCCTCAAAAAGAAGACACCAAGGTAGGTGGACAGAGAATGATGGCTAGACTGGGAATGACCCAACTTGTCTTGTATACACATTTATTATGACATACATCATTACAAAAAGACATTTGCATTTCACAACCTCTATTAGCCTCTCCTGTCCTCTCCTCTCAGCTCTGAGTAAACAGTCTGCTGTTCTGTCACTGTTCACACGCTGTGTGAAGTTTTGATAGGAAATTTCGAAATGTTGCTTGAAGAAACCGCAAATTAGAGACATTTTCATTAACTGGGGATAAACAAATGCTAATGTTTATAATGCGCCTGGGGATTCTTATATGGAAACATGACTACAAAGTAAAGTGATTTTCACAGAAACATCACAATTCTAAGTTGTTCTTTTCTGTCTGTCTGTGTGTGATTTCAGATTGTATGTTTTGACGGCGAACTTTCAGGAAAATATGTTTGGGATACACATGGATAGCTCCTATTTTTTTTTTTTTTTTTTTTTTTGGGGGGGGGGGTGTGTGTTCT
>JAOWBC010000115.1:20841209-20852927 GCA_028566105.1 Hypoplectrus providencianus
ATATAAAATAAATAATCAAAAACAGTGAACTGTAACCAATGGATGACCTCATGGTTAATATTTCTTAAAATGTGATCTGACGCCTAAAGTTCTTCACTGACTCATTTGCTACTTGCTTTAGATTGACCTTTAGGGTTGAATCTAATTCGGTACAAAGCTGACCAATAGTGAACTCAAGATGCTGTCAACACCTGCTGTAATTACAGTTCTTAAAGTTCAAGACTCTTGCTAAGGGAATCTTTTTAATGCATGGCTTTGTTTTTTCTCATTTATTCTGAGAAACATGCAGCACTTGTTTAATTGAACACACACAAAACCAAAGAAAATTAACTAAATTATACTCTGAAGACCAAAGGTAGCCAAAAGAACAGAGGATGTTGATTTAGACAACAGAAGATTGTTGAACAGCTGCATAATTTATGGGTTTTGGGGGGTAAATCTACAATAAGTGGAATTTAAGTAGTCCAAATGCTCTCTGCTTTCCAAATACAAATCTTGCTATCCAAGAGTCAGGGATTCTTGATCAACTACAATGGAAATGTGTGACGACATGCCCGTATAACATCTTCTGATTTTGTCTCTTACTAATGGAAATTACAACATGCTATGTGCTATTTCCTGACAGCACACATTTTATTTTAGAATGATTAAAAGGAAGACTTCTTCCAACCATTCTCAGCAACTTTCACAGGTCTAATTTATGGTGCAACAGGCTCAACAGAGTATTCCAAATGTGAATTGTCCCAGCCACATCTTCCAGTCATGCTGTGTTTCGGGTTATTCAGTGAATACTATCTTTTCTGCATGTTCCGGGTCTTCCCTGGGTCTCCATTAATTATTCCAATTGGACTTGCCTAGAATAACTTTACAAGATATTTACCAGGAGGTAAACAGTGGGTAAATCTACTGACTGTAACACAATGGAAAAATGTGACAACTGCTATATATTTTGAAAGAACCAAAACCACTAAATTAACTTCCAACAACAGGACACAATAACACTACAAGTCCTTTATTGGTTATTTCAAACCCTGGCATTTAAGAGCATATATAGCTTCATCACCAGACAAAAACATACAATGCTGATTAACACATCTCTACTTTAGCAGCATAAGGTTTAAGCTTCACAGGTGGAAAGGCAGAAGGCACCTAAATAACTGTATCAACTTCATGCACTCCACTGGAGGATGACACAGGGAAATAGAGTTAGCACACTGCTGGGAAATGTGCGTTAGAAGTGGTTCTTCCGTGAAAAGAGGTTTTACAGGTGACCTGGTGACATACATGTTTTAATATGGAAGCACAAACAGTAAAAGTTGGCAGTCAAGTGGCAGTGAGTGGCATTTTGAAGTGCAGGCACTGGACTTCAAACATGTGTTTATGTGCACTTAAGTCATCTGATTATTCACAGACTTTGGCAGCAACATGACTTCTTAAATATGTGAATGAAAAACCTGGTTTCCTTATAAAAGCATAAGGGCCTAAAGAAACACATCTTAATTTTGTGAATTTTGTTTGTCCATAACCAGATTTCTCTAAAGGCTTTTCTTACATGTATGGGCATGACATATACCCAGAATGAGGAAAGTACCGCTTTGGCAAAATAGCAATGGGATAAGAGCCAATGCTTTGTGTCCCCCAAACAATTCAATTTCAAAACTGAAAGGAACTACACTAAAAAACACTGAAAGTCCAACATTCAGTAATCTGGTTTCCACAACCGGCACGCTATTTGAAAAATTCAAACACAGCAGAAACTGTGCTCCCCAGAGCTTCTCCCCTCACTGTGTCTTCCATAAATATCAGAAAATCTTAAAGAGGCAGTCACATATTAAACAGGTTCTATGAGCACAATAACTTAATAATAACCTTTAAATATGACAGCCATGGTTCAGAAAGGTGCTAAGTGATGTGATAAGACTACAGACCAGCTGCATTTAAACCGGATTTTATGGGAAATCACAGTAACTTCCTCTTTGAACATAGTTCTCACAGCATTTTTTCTTATGCATAACAAAATAGCCAATGATTCATTACGTCCTAACGTCCTGGCTTGTATCCCATAACACCTGGCACAATATAGTGGACTATGTTTTATAATCCCCAGACCTAAACTACAACTATCGTCAATACACACACATGCACAGACCTCCACTGAGCTCCCCGAACTGTCTTTCCTATCAAAAGGAAAAACCCTGCAAGTCATGTGGAGAAGAGAAAAGGGCAAACCTCACACTCCCCCAACTGTTTTTAGAGCACTCTGGGCAAGAGGGGCGAACAGGGCAAATGGTGAGGAGTTGATTAAATGCCTGCTATTAAAGGAATGATACAGATACTTGGTAGGAAGTGAAAAATAAATACATCGCGGCTTGACATATCTGTGTTTTATAATGTTCTGATGAAGAGCTTGGCTGGTACTGATGACACGTTCTCCTAGAAATAGCCACTGCTAAGAGGTGGAATATTTATGTCAGTGAGGCGTGGGGGTGGCTGCTGGTGTCTTGTATATCTCTTTAACACTGATTTGAAGAGAGTTACTGTAGGATGCTAATACGCCAACCAGTTGACCTTTTAATTACTCATGGGGGACTGAGGTGCGCAGCCAACTCTGGCTGGTTAAATACTCTTTGTGGAACTGTGCATTTCTGTTGGGAGTAAAGTATATGCTGTCTAGAAGGAAATCTTCAAAAATATTTTTTTACCCAACACAAGCCCTGACCTCAAAATTAACCTCATGTGGGCAACGTGTGGGGAGATATGTAAGATTCAAATAAAACTGACAGCAAGCTAAGCAAGTCTGTATTATGCATGACTGCCCTTGACTGTAAAGGTAATTCCAAGATTTACGTACTACTAGTGATTTGGGTGAGGCATCTGGTGCAGCTGCTGGTAAAGTATTTACTCAGAAACAGAACGATTAAATAGATTTATTTATGCCACGGCAGTTTGGTTGGGAAAGGCAAGGGGATTTGTCAAGTAGGGAGTTCTTTGAAGTGAAGAGAAAACTGCAGAAATCTTCTCAGCAGCTGCTCTCTCCCCCTGCGCAGGTTAGGTAGAACCCTAAGTCTTTGAAATGACTCCATCAGCCCTTCTGAGAAAGCCAAAAGTATCTTTGGCACTCAGCACTTATTTTGATATTGTTGGCCCTTCAGGGGAGCCCTCAACGTTTTGCCTAAAACATTAAAAAGGTTTTCATCATGACGTGCCTGAGATTTTATGTAACTTAAATTCCACAAATTTGCGTGCCACTCGCACGCTGGCCAAAGCGTTGCAGAAAAACAGTTGGAGGAGTTGTCATCAATAGAATTCTATGTAGGGCGAAGCATACCTAAACAGTCATCAAATGACATCTGTATGTGTACTCTATTTAAGTTTAGGTCAGCTAAATGACATGTAAAAGTTTAAAAGCATTTAATAGTGAACTGCTGCGTACATCTTTAAGTTACAGACATCTGCCTTAAACAACTATAGAGATTAATAAAGTAGAAAAACAACATTTTAATGATGAGACCATTAACATTTACTTTGTGGTATTCAGGACACTGGTGACCTCAGCATTTAACAATTTAAGGCCACAGTGTCAATAATATAATATATTCAATTAATATAATAATAATCATCTTTTTCTATGAGTCTTTTTTTTTCATGGCTGTTCTTGGCCTTCCATGCTGTGTGAGGTAAAATTTTGGTTTTGGGGAGAACATTAACACTGTTCCTTGTTTGTTATTTGTGTCTAGCCTTTTGGAGGAGATGGCTGGTGTGACACCATCAACAACCGGGCCTTTTGCCAGTATGATGGAGGAGACTGCTGCCCGTCCACACTCTCCACCAGAAAGGTACACAAACACACATTTCCACCTCCTGTCTGCCATATTTACATAAGATTGATTTTCATCACATTGGTCCCATCTGTTTTTGTTTTAATAATACAAATATATTTGGGGGTATTGTTTCAACAGATGTAATATAATTTCTGTCCACTTTGTTTAAAGGTGGCAAACTGTTGTTTGGCTTTCTCCAGGCTTGCATCTTGCAATCAAGATGGAGCTTCGAAGCTCTAGCTGGATTCAAAGCCAGATTCTTCCTGTTTACAGTAGTAGAAATCCGTCTCTTTTGGCCCATGCACCGTGCCGCTGCACAGGAGACTTCTCCTAAGCAAACAAACACAGATCCCTGCTACTTTCCCCTCTCTCCTGTTAACGACTGCGCCTATTTAGTCTCCCTCATCTATACTTAAAACAACAGAGGAGACTTGTGCCTCCAGCTTTTCCACTCAAATGGTAAATAAGCATGTTTTCACCACCCCATGCTGCTGTACACTTTCTCACCACTAATATTAAATCGTTGCAGAACTGAACTACATATATTCCAAGATTTGGAATAGATATGTAGTTCAGTATAGAATAGATGATAGATTTGGACATAATATACTCAATGATCCAACAGTTTTAGCAGATCAGACTGTCTAGCTTTGTTGGGGTCCTGAAAAACACAGCTGCAGTGTGTTGTAGACCTCTAATGGAATTGTATTTTCATATAAAAAAAAAACATTTAGGTAGGCCTAATCAGTTGGACAAATATGTTGGATATCTTTGTATTTATCCATCAGAACACACTCTCCTTGGTGATAGCTCATTCGTGTTTTCCTGCAAATGCAAATACATCCCGTTATACTAATTGCTTTAAATGATTGCTGTATATACTGGGTGGCTAAGAGGAATGGTATGAATAATAATGAGCAAGTCAAGTTGGGGCCAGTGGTGGAAACCAGGCCACTCATTCCTTCAACTGCTTCTACATAAACACGTCGTTTTTTCCTATTTTTCTGTGCTTTCATGAGAACTTCTCTCCCATGTGGACATTTGGGAAGTAGCCCACCCCCCACCACCGCCACCACCCTCACTATACTCTATTTGGCTACTGTACAGCCAACATATTCATGACACTCATTCAAGGGGCCCTGCCTATTAATTCCTACGGCCTACAGTTGGCCGAGCCTCGGCTGTCTCCTTCATGTCCGCAGCACACCATGACTCACTGGCAGCTCCTTCCTAAATGGAGAAGGAGTTCAGCGAGTCTGTAGCTGCCATCATAATAAATGAGCTGCCAGACTGCCACTAACTGCTCTTTTACAGGGGAAGGGGGGGCCGCGAGTATATGGGTAGAAGCAGCGAGGTGTCTGACGCTCTGCGGTTTAGTCGGCCACTGTAAAACAGCGGCTCTGCGAGCGGGGGTCGTTCTGAGGAAGTTAACTAAACTGCTGCGAGAGTCAGCATCCTGACTGCCACCACGGCTCCAGCAGAGCAGCAGAGCAGAGGGGCGTAATGGAGAGCGGGTAGGATGGATGGCGGGTTTGTTTACAGAACTCTCTTGTTTCTATGTGGCTCGACTTCTGCAGGTGTAGGAAATTACAGGTTTTTAACACAGTGTGACCCACATCACATATTTTCTCTTCTGCCACACATGTGTACGTTTCATGTCTGGTGAAAAGCTTCTTTGACCCTCTTTAAAAGCGCTGTATCAATAAGACTTATTATGATTATTATTGTTATTATTATTACTATGGTAATCCTGTAAGCAGAAGTCAGCAGTAAATAAAGCTGGATGAATGAATGAAGACAAGCCTGCAATCCTGACCTTGGCATATTAGTCTCTAGCTTTATTCTGGAGTGATAGACCTGTCTCCTGAGTTCTAAGCACTATTGTGTTCTCGGTCATGGATATTAAAATAATAAATATTTCTTTTTTTTAAATATTTCACATCAAATATTCTTAGAAATTTGAGTTAGTATGAACTTGTTTTCAATTTACAAGTAGGTATCACAATATTGTGATCCATAATTAAACTATATCATTGTATTAAAATATGAAAAAATATTGATTGAATTGTTACAAAGCCTAAATCTAATTGAAAACTGTACAAAGTTAGTCAAATAATCCGACAGAATCAGAATCTGTAGCCATCAGATTTCAGGAATCAATGTATATTAACAATACAAGATGAGGTTAATCTGTTAATATTGTCTTTGTACCACTTTAACTGAGGGTTAGGGTTAGGGGAAAGTAGGGTTTCACTTATATATGTTTAAAGCGATTTCCAAATGATTGCAGACAGACAGAATCCTGTCTGTCTGCAATCGTTCATACTGTCCAGAACTTTTTGGGATTTAGAGTTGTATTCATTTATCATAAACCCACAGAAAATGACACAATGAGGTTTTTTTTTCTGCAAGCATCATGGCCACTTCAGATATTCCAGTATCTGGCAGGATATATCACCCACATCTGACCTACATCAAATATCTGAATCGATATTCATATCTATTTGTGTCTGGATGAGTCGCGCTGGGCCAGCTGCTTCCTTTTTATGGAGTTAAGGCAGTATTGGTTTATTAGTTTCAGTGATGACAAGGGAGAAGGAATACACCAGAGATGATTCAGGTGGGATTCAGTCATCAGCCAACAGGGGAAAACTCCAGAAGAAAAGATCTGAGCTGCCACACCATCTATGGAAACACAATCCTCCTTTGATTTGTTAACTGCAGGCTGTGATTTAGTCCAACAAAGGGCCAAGGTAGTAAAAGCAGCAAAGAGTGAACAGAAGGAAGGCAAAAAGATGATGTTTTTAGGTGATTTTTTTTTTTTTTGTTGCTTTTTTTTCTTTTTATGCTTCTGTAGCTTCCAAGTAATTTTCCTTGTGTATTCAGATCCAAACATTCACATTTAAATCTAAGTGCACATTTTAGGTTCAAAGGCTTTCTCCAAGCTCTTCTATAAACCTTTCCCCACATGATCTAATGTGGGTTTCTCTATGAAGATGATGCCATATATCCATATCCTGTGTATCAACAACACCAAGTTGTACATTCACTCTTTGGATCAGCAGAAGGGAAGCTAGCTGACGTATTGCTGTCGGCTCCACTTAGTTTGGATCCAAGAACAAAAGTCATACAATAACACAATCTAACAAATCGAGCCATCAGTTGACCTACAGCTCCTGTGTTCTGCAGGGTAAAATGATTGTTTTTTTGTCAAAGGACTCTGGTGGCTTTGAAGGGAATGATATGTAGCAAAACAGATTTTAGCCAGTGAAAAAGGAACACATTTGCTAGCCTATGACAGCTCCTAGCTAGCCATTTTAAAGGCCACCAGGTAACTGTACAGGTTGCCAGTCCACCATTTCCCTGTTGGTTTGTTTGAGTGATCAGGTGATTTCAACTAATAGCATTCACTAAGTGCTAGCATTCACAGTTTACCGTGGCAACCTGCGTCACTGGTTTTTGCTGGTGTTTAGCTGTTTCCGTTTTAAAGCTCTGACGGAGATGACCTTTAAAGCTTTTACATTTGCTTTTGACCACATGCAAAGTTGAATCCATCACTTTGAAACCTTTTCATGTCACATGAGTCCTGTTCATGAATATGTTGAGGTAAACAGTACGGAGGCAACAAATCCAAACACGTTAAACAGCCAAAAGACTTGGCTTTTGTTTCTGCGTAAGAGGCAAAAACAAGCCCTTTCTTTGCTTCCAAAGGTTGTTAGAAGGCATCAAAGGTGAAGTAGTGCTTGGCTTGTTCTGTGCTTGCATCAATGAATCAAGATGAAGCTGTTAAGGAAACATTTAATGGCCGCGCCAATTCGTTTTAAATGGGATTGCTGGCATTTTAAGTGAAGCTCGGGCCTTCTGCTGCTCGTCGAGAGCCCGCAGTGAAACTAAAACCCCGCCATCAACCCCGTCTCCCTCCAAAACGAAGTGCAATCAGCAGTGAAGGCCGACAAGCTGCTACCTCCCACTCTCCTTCTCGCCTTGCTTGCAGTCATCCTTATTTTCTTTCTCTGCCTCCCACTCTCCTTTCTCCCTTTCCCTTTCTTTTCCTTCAATCTTCTTCTCACTCCTTCTCTCCAGGAGCGAATGTTTACATTTCTTGCAACAGACTGCTTCACGGGGCACCAGAGTTTATTTTGCAACCTGTGGTGATGGCTCGCTTCCTAGACAAGAGCTGGCAGCCTCTTGTTGTTGATTCTTAACATGTGTTCATCCGTTCACCTCCACGGCGGTGTGTTCCTCCCTCCCTTTCCCCCCGAAGACCCTCAAGGTTTCTCGCCATTCAGAGGCCACGTCGAACCATTTGACATCATGCACTTTATCGGCCTCGGGGGGGCCGTTGACGTTCTCTTTGAAATTGTGAGGAAATACAACAAGCCTACTAAGACCGTGATCGGGTTACTAAGCGGTACTCACCTTTCAGCACAAACACAATGTAGAAGTGAAGTGGGGGTAAAATTGTTCTCTCCTTGCTAGGTCCGTTCAAGCGAATGTATTTTTTATTGTCTGTTTTTGCCATTCAGAGCCGTGCTCTTTGCTACAGTTGAAATGTTACAACCCTTTTGGGAAGCCTCCTCAACGAGTGCATTTTTCAGTGACTCTGCTTTCACTGAAAGTCCTGATGTAATATTTCCTTTAACCCTGCTGCTTTTCATCCTATTTTTCTGGCTTTAGGTCCACCTACTAACAGTGAAATAGGCCATACATATGAACATGATTTTATCAGATCAAAATTAATCTTATGCAACCCTACCAACCAGGAGGAATGTGTGTTTTGTTGGTTTAGTCATCCATTAAAACTGACATCTGCACCAGGCAAACAGAGAGCTCCTTTGAACATTTAACCCTGAAGGCTGACTAGTATGGGAAGTAGTTTTCACCATTAAATAGGCTATTTCGTCATATCACAATCATAACCATAATCATTTGGAAAGGTATTTTAGGTTTTACATAAAGAGCTCTAACCCGGTGTGTAAAAGTAAATAAAAAACAGAATGCAGCAAACTCAGTTTGCATCAAACTTCAAAACTGAAATATCTGTAATTGAGTTTGAATAGAAGAGTTACTGGTAAATAGAATTGCTAATTTGGCTTTATTTTCGGATTTAAATTCATCATAGATATGTGCAAAAAACATTTCCACCAGTCAGAAATACATTTTTGGGGTGCGGTGGCTTACGAGACTCTGGTCTCATAAGCCTGCGGTTTGGGTTGGAGTCCGGCTTGGGACCATTTTGTGCAGGTGTTGCCCTTTGTCTCCCTGTTTCACTCTGTCATCTCCTACTTTCAATAAAGTCATAAAATGATCCCCAAAAACATCTTAATAAAACAAGACGATACATTCCTAATAACAAGAATAAAAAAAAATGACAAGTGATAAATTGAATAATAGATTTCTATAATTAAGCTTCACTAGACGTCATTGGTTAAAGTTTGAGAAATTGTAATTTAGTCACTGATATTTACAATACATGTTCCCTCTAAGTGAAAGTACTAAATCGTTCATCTGATCAATAACAATTTGACAATTGAGAAATGAGTTGCAGATATGCTAAATGAGACCTGCTTTTAGTCAAAACTACATCAGTGATATATGGTCCTTAAATTCAACCTACTTTTTACTCATTAAATAAAGGGTTTGCCATACTAGACAGACCTGAAACTCACTTACTGTGTTTATTGTTGAATCCAGCCATAGATTGGAAGATGTAGAGTGGCTCAGAGAAGCCGAGCCTTGAACTTTGTGTTTGTTTGCTGACAGGTCATCCAGTTTGGGGCGGATTGCAACCAGGATGAGTGCACTTGCCGTGATCCGGACGCCGAGGAGAATAAGAGCAAAGCCAAGTCCTTGGGAGGAGGAGGAAAAGGAGGAGATGGAATGCAATAAGATGGAAGGATGAAAGAGGCTGAACTTGTGTTAAACAAAGTCAAACCACAGACTATACACCACAACAAACAAACAAAAAAAATATGACATTTGTATCATTTGTAATGCAAAGAACACAAATGAAGTCTGCACACAATTAAAGTCCATTTTTATTCTATCGTTAGTGACCTTGTGTGCAAACGCATCAAAGATGAGTCATGTTGGTTTGCAAATGTGATTCATTCCGGCAGAAATCCAACCACATGTGAATATATTGAAGGGTTTGAAGAAGTAAAGGGTCATTGTCACTGCAGGATCTGTGTAACAGCAGAAATACTTAACTGAAACCCTAACTGAGAAAACACTGAGGTCCAGTTCAAATGAGGTTAGGAAGCAGTCTATCCACTCATGTACAAATCAAGTCATACTAATTGGATCAAATCACTGTTGTAAATGGATTCAAGTACTTTTCTGGTCTTGATTAGTCTTGGAATAAAGAAACAAAAAGACCTGGCTGTGCCCAAAAAGTATTTCAGTACATGCACAGACCTTACAATAAGGACTACTGCTGCTAACTGTGTTCACTACACCATCCAGTGATAAGGAAAACATTAGCGCTCATGAAATTTAAGTACACCCTTTAAATCACACTGAAGCCAAAATTCTTCTTTTTTTTTTTTTTTTTTTTATCTGATTGTTATTCAAAACCAACAGAAGCCTATCTAAATCATGTGAGAAAAATAAACACTGTGGGCAAAACAGTTGCTGATATCTGTTCCACTAAACAGAAACACTTGTTTTATTCCCAGCTTTACTTATGGTAGACCAAAACAAAGCTCCCAAATATTAAGATTAGTTACCATCTTCACCATCAATTCATTTAGGAATGTAAAAGGATACATATCTGTAAAGACTAACATGTATAGACTAATATATTTGGATCACGTAACATATCTAACTGGTCAATTATAAGCCACACAGGTCAACACGCTATTTATATCACAGTCTTATACAGCATGTGCACAGGGCTTCCCAAATGTTTATTTCTCTGTGTGCTCACTTTAATTTACAAAATACACAAATTTAAATTAGGGGAAAAGTTTAAAATATAAAGAATCATTGTCATCCATGAAGGATAAAATCCTAAATAAAGGCTACAAAAATGACATTTGGGAAGCCTCAGCATATCTTTGCTCAACACAACCTTCAAACTTCTATCCCGCTTGCATGTTTGTATATCAGGTTCTGGTAGTCATTAGCCAGACATGATGAAGTACCCCATATTCTATCTATAAAAGTGTAATCATGTTTTGTGATATTTTACAGTGCTTTATACTCTATATGAAATAAATAGCAACTTTATATCGACCCTTATATTGTCTTTGATGTGATTTATTTTCTTTCACAGAAAACATGTCCTTTCTGGGTTTCAATGTTTGTTCAAGTTACATTTTAAAATATATGATAAAATGTAGCTGACAATACATTTGCACAGATGTTTTTCTTAGGGTTGCTTTGAACTTTATTCATTTGGACAACAGAAAGCCGAAACTCTAACCTGGCTAATTTAGAGATGCATTTTTTATTTCCACAGTGAATGGCTTCTAGTGATTGCCAAATGAAGCTTCATGATGCCTCACAAACCACGTTCTTCATTTTTCACACCCACTAGATGGCGCTCTCTGTTCAACAAAGAGTTGATAGCACACTGAATTGACACTACTTTAGTTTTTTTCTTCTTGAAACGGAGAACACCATGTAGTAGGGTCAGAAAATACAACTAAGGGTTCACAAAGCTTCATATGAATATCAGTAAGACAAAGCCAGAAAGCAAAGGAGAGCACAAATACTGTGACTGGTTGAAATCTTTAAGAACTTGCGCTGCACTAATCTTTTCATTTATGCTATTCTACCCCACAGGATTTAGATGGACATATTTTGACCTTTGAGACTTTTTTTTTTAAACATCAGCAATAATACACTAGTAATGGTTTGTAAAACTCAATTTGGATCAATGAATCAGAATCAG
>JAOWBC010000115.1:20854720-20865268 GCA_028566105.1 Hypoplectrus providencianus
AGCACACAATCCTCTTTTATTATCTTTCTTTACCTCCTAGAAAAAATGTATTTAAATCTGCTGACTTGCTACCTCACCTTTCTCATAAGTACATCACGACATGAAATACTGGCATTTTTCCATTGCCGCTACATCTCCAACTATTTAAAGCTGGGGTAGGCTGTTTTTCCCTTCCTTTTGGCGTGATTTGGAAAAATCCCCATGATAATCGATCAGTGTGGTCTGAGATAAGACTTTTTCAGGCTTCAGAAAGAGTCAGCCAAAATGAGAGAATAGCCAGTGACAGGTCCAGTTTTCAAGAGGAGGTTGTTCTAACCGGCTACAAGTTTGTCCCTCAAGCTGGTAAAGACCTGATTCAAATGCAAAAAAATCCAGCTAAAATAGTTGCAATTCCAGCTGAATCCAACAACTTCCTACATCGCAAAGCAACCCAAAACACGAAGAGTCAATAAGAGTGTGAAAGAGAGTCTAACAATCAACCATAGACACTGTAAAACATGGACATAATGACCCATTGGTTTCTGAAAAACCCTTTTGGAAGCTCAGTGGCTCGGGTTGCCATGTTGGCAGTGCCCAATGCTGCGTCACTCCCGGCGAAATCAAAAATGGGTAAAGAGAGGGCACTGACATGGGACGAATGACGCTTGGCTGCTGGACCACCCAATATGTGACAACATCAATGGCATTCTACGCAGCCACAGCTTTAATATAAAAAACTACAAGCATAAATATCATTTAAAAGGTGGGTAGGGCCTGTACAGCTGTCATGAACAGGAAGATGAGTTGTAGAGACCAAATTTCTTTTGTACCACGCTGTAAACTTGTTTAATCCTAATATATGTTGGGGGTTTTAGCACAAGGCTCTATAGGAGTTGATTTGTTTTGGAGCCAGCCTCATGTGGTCATTCTAGGAACAGTCCAGGAGGATGCAACATGCATAATGCATGGAAATATCAGCTAAGCTTTACACATCTGCAAAGGAAAGAGAGCGGTAGTTTAAAATTATTTTGCCTTTTCAAAAAAACTGCCTACACCAGCTTTATTTCACACTGCAATAATTTTTCAATATGTCTGGATGGTTACACCAGTTTTTTGAGTGTTAGTTCATGAGGCAGACTACATCAAAAATATGTAAAAACAGAAGTGATAGTTTAAAACTGTATAAGCAACTCTACACAATACAGCAGCCAATACCAAGTCACAGCTGAGTACATGATGGTTTCGCCCATGAAGTGTTCACCACCTGCTGGTGTAGCAGTTGTTCATAATGAATGCATATGAGCATAAGAAGCTGGAAGATATTAACCTGTGGTTGGAATGTACCAGTGAAACTGACGCTACAATGAATGTGAAATCTTGAAGCCAGAATCTCCTGGGTTTCTGTCTCATGTAAACTTAAGGTTAAAAAAAAAGGTTAAAGGTCAGGTTAACAAAGCACCCAGCTGTATCCAGACGATCGGATTTTAGCTACTTGTTCACCCCAAGAGTTGCATTTTGTGAATTTCCATCAGTAATTCTAAAGATATGAGCAAGTTTGTATATAGCAGGCACATAGGAGCTGTGTAACCCTCCATATCCCAGTTGAGACTCATTAATATCTGACTCAGTATGAAGAAGAAAAATTGCACCCATGTAAACTGATAATCTATTTGGGGGAAAACATCCCCTCTTTGTGTTTCAAAGTTTTAAATTGAAGATTGTTAAGTCCAACAAAGAAATACAGTGAAATAAAATGCAGGACCTTGTGTTCGGTTATTTTCTTTCTATAAAAATAATTACAGTCAATGTCATCGCTGAATGCAAAATAATTGCGAAATAATATAAAGGGTGAGCTTTGTTCCCACTTGCATTACTCTGAGATTTACATGATAGCAGAAACTGGAGGTTTCTCCATTCCTGATTTGCAGAATTTAAAAATAAAATTCAATTAAAACTTATTCTCATAACCACTAAGTTTGGATAACATTCCCACCAAATGCAAGATTCCCTCCAGAGTTCATTTGGGATCAGACTGAGATCATTTTTTCAGGGACTCAGTATTCACAGTTCACATCCAGTGAGATTAAATCTGCACAAACCAATAGAACAGTAGGAAAAAAAGAACCAGAGTCTGATTTAACCTGACTTTAAACAGCAGCACCCTCAGTAAATATGAGATTATCATTTCAAGACAGGTATGGACTTTTTATCCTCAAAGCAGTTATTAGATGATTATCACACTTTAGAGATCATCTCCTACATGAAAGATTTGATTTTTTAAATCCTTTTACCAATAATGGCTTCAAGATGAACAGGGAAGGTGTCATTTCAAATCACCTTTTGCATTTACTTATGCTAGCTCATGGAAACAAATGTGAAACCTGCATTTTATTTATTTCTTTGTTGGGTTTGACAAATCTCCCTCTCCTGTACACATCCAACCTAAAACCTTAAGTCACTTCACAGCTCCTTGGGCTCGCCGTAGTCGTTGTACATGACGGTGAGCGTCTGCTCGTCACAGGCCTTGTGTACGTCCTGGCCCATGTCCGACCAGTTGAGCCCAAAGGCCTTGGTGTCGGTGTAGCGACAGGACAGGAACTTGAGGGACATCCTGCGGAGGCCGATCTTGGGCTCCTGGAGAAGGCCTTTGCACCACAGGGAGAGCTCGTCTAGCTGGGAGAGGATGAGGCCGGCCTTCCTGTTGGCACAAAGGGAAGAAATCATTAAGTTTGCCTCCAAGAAATCCATGAAAATGTCATGAGTTAAACAGAAAGAGGGATTTAGTAATTCAGGTTCTGGGATACTTCTTTGTGTAAAGTAGGCAAAGACAGATATGTTTTATATGATAGCAGTAATTTTTATGTTGTATGGTTGCTCCAAAATAGCTTAAAAAGGGGAAAAAATATGTTACTAGTAGGGGTGACCTTAGATGATGCCAATCTCACAGTCAATTTATTGCAGCGATGAAAAATATGGTTATAAAACACAGCATCATTCCATTCAGGAAATACAGGGGTGCTCAGTGTCTAAATTTTATATAGAATAGTTTGTGATTTGTAGTCTATAATGCTGAACGGAAAAGGTGACAATCAAAGAAAACGTACATCAAACTTCACTGTCTGCTTGGGACACCAGGCCAGGAGAAAATGGATGGAAGATGGAAAATGAACTTAAAATAAGTTCTAATGCCGTGTCCAGAAGACTTTTTTTTGTTTTAACGGAGGCAAATGTTTCAAATGGATGGATGATGGATCAATAACAATACATCCAATTTGACTAGTAAACTCTGATGATATTGATGGCTGGTACACCGCAGCCAATGCAGCCTTATGGCCACCACCATATGCTGCTGCTGAGGCTCCACCCCCACCTCATCTTCATACCACACACACTGTTTGGTTACTTTGAACCAACTGTGTAAGCAATTGTAGTAAAATCAATTTGATATTACAATGTTACAGTGCCATTTAGCAGACGCTTTTAACTGAAAAAGCATACATTCAAGAGTTTATACACACAAGAAAAGATCGAGTCACAAGACAACAGTTTCAGACAGACAGGTTTCATTCTCATAGGATGTAGGTGCCATCGCGCAGTGAAATAGTGCCTTTTTTCATCCCTGTAGATTATATGTGAATGTGTTCAGTAAAGAGCTCTGTTTTTCATCTTTTCTTAATGATTGAGAGGCACGCAAAAATGGTTTTAGTAGTAGAAAGTTTGGAGGTTTATTCCACCACTCAGGAACTACAGATTTATATAGTCTAGTAGACGAGGCATTTAGCAGCTTAGGAGCCAGATGCCTTTTACGAGAGCACGGTGAGCAGGAGGGTTTGTGGACCTGAATAAAGGAGTTCAGGTAGGCAATTGCTGTTTTGCAGGCGAGAGACAGGGTTTTGAATCTGACGCAGGCCAGTACAGACGGATGAGTAATGTAGTGACATGCTGTTGACCGGACCTGTCACTGCGTCCTGGATCATCTGCAGAGGCTGGGCTGTGCATGCAGGAGTGGCCTTAGGTCAATTTTGTAACTCCAGTGTCTCCAACTAAACTTGCATTTTATGCTTTTAGCCCAGACCTACTTCCTGAAAAGCAATGCACCACTGGATTGCCCCCACCACCCGTCCGACTGTGATTGCTAATACTGATCATTGGTAACACTGATGCATCTCAAGAAACAATTTATTTTCCATATCTCCTCCAGCTTATATTGTGGTGCGCAATCTTACTGACATTAATTTCTCTTTTAACCAAAAACCACAGCTTGCTGATTTCTGTTCAGACTAGAAAGACACTGAAGGCCTTATCAATGTTAAAGGAAAAAGGGTTAGGCTAACTTGTGTATCCACCAGGATTCACTCCAAAATGTAGTGTTTTTTTCCCTGGCCTTTCCACAAAGTTTCTAAGTTCCTGGAGCTTGTTCCATACAGTGTGTTTACCAAATTAGCCAGGCTAATTTTAGTTGGTATGACACATTTCCGGTTGATTTATTCCATAAAGCAAATTTAACTAGCCTTCCAGCATCATTCACTGTAGTAGCTGGGCTTGAGCTATGTTGAATTTATGGAATCAAATCAACCTAAAATGAATCAGACCAACCGTAATTGCGGGCTTGTTTGGTAAACTAACTTTATGGAGCAGGCCACAAGCCAGCAGTTAGAAGAAAAGACAAAGTGCTTCCCAGTCATGTACAACCCCAATTCCAAAAAAGTTGCGACGCTGTGTAAATGTTAATAAAAGAAGAACACATCTAGAGAAGAAATTTTACAAACAAAGCTTTGATATATATATACAAAACAACAACAAAAAATATTAATTATTATAATGAACCTTAATGATAAATGATTTTTGAGAATGATACTGATACTATTATTTATTGATAACCAATATCGATGTATGGTGACCTATGAAAGGCAGATATTTTCTTCTTCTTTTGAATTAAAAAAAAAAACTTTTTTATGTGAATTTGAAAACTTTACTACAAATGTACCCAGAGAGCTTCTTTCTCAAAAATAGCATTTATCTATGTTAGATAATATTTACCATAGTTATACATAATTACACATGATAACTGAGAAAATAAAATAGGAATAAAAGTAATAGCTAAATAAACATAGTTACTGTTCATTGTCAGTCAATTGCTGATGATTAAAAATATATATATATAATTGAGAGGTAGAATCATTTCTTTATCACAACAAGGAATATTTTCTGAGAGGCCTTTCATGGGCCAGTATTAACTGGTATGTCTGTCAGACTCTAATAAAAATAGTAATAATAAAAATAATAACAAAATAATAATACATCCTAAGTTTTTTCTGGCAAATGGTGTTGAGCATTGGTCATCAGGGTTTCCAAAATATTTGATTCCCACAAAAGTCTAGCCACCAGTCAGTAAGCAGGAAATGTGATGAACTGTGGGAAACGCTTGTTGCCAAGCATCCAAAGGAAGGTGGAATCTCAGTGTTGATGCACATCAGCCGTCAGACACATCACACTGTCTGCAGCTCATAAATCACACTGTGGCTCTGCTGTTGTTTTAGAACGACATCACTGAGCGTCTGAAGCTAAAAGCTACCCATCCACCACGGCTCACGGGGTAAGGTGCACGGTTACTGACACATTCCGACTTTGACCCAAAGCACACAGTGGCTGCTGAGGGCCTGTGTACCACTGGTGGAAGTCAAACAATGGAAAAAAGGAATGAATGAAGGACTGAATGTAGCACCGAGCTGGTGCTGTGGAGGAAAACAGGCTCGTGGACGGCACCCTGGCCAAACCCTACCAGCTGAAAAATCATCTCCATTAGTAACGCGATGCACATAAATACATCTTATAGAGACACTGAGTGCAATAAATAATCATTAAGTGTGATGCAGCCTGTTTGGCCCTCGCAGTGAAATCCTGTCAAGTGTTTGTCTAAAGTCAGAAAATGGCAGCGGGAGCAGATTTCAGTCATTCCACACACACTTTCTCCTCATTCTTCAGCCAAACCAGCACTTCTACAGCACTCTGTCCCCATTCTGCCAAGCCACAAGTCTGCTGGACGCACCAGAGTCACCAGAGCCACAGCACATTATCCTGATGAACTGATGACACATCAGAGCACCCAAGCTACACACTCACTATGCACCAGTTAGAGGAAATTAATGAGCCTGCCGATAGAGTGAACAAAGAGCGCTTGTCTGTTTTAAAGTGTTTTTACCTCTCTGTGCCTCTAATTCTCTACATTTTTACATGCAGAGCATTTTTACCAGATTACTTCACGGATCCTGGCTGCAGCTGTTTGGTCGCCCTCCTGAATGCTCCACTTTCATTCAGTCTGGAACGTGCAGGTGAAAGCAAACCGCAGTGAACCAACAAATTTACAAATATTCACAATGCTCAATTGATCGGCTCTCACCTGGTAGTCAGATCTGGTGATGATGCAAATGCAAATGATGGAGGAGAGGGGAAAAGGTGACAAACAAAGATGGAAAAGGGCAATGATAGCAGGGAGAGTAATAGATTTTATTAATTGTTTCTATTATAGGCCTGCGAGGCAAAAAATAATCCAGACAACTATCTGACAACTGAGTCGGACTAACCATAGTAAGCCTGGCTCATTTTGTTAACTCATGGAACAAGCAGCAAGTCAGCAGTTTTTCCTGTAATCCTGCTGACAAGATAGACAGTGATTGTTTCTATGGAAGCCCTGAGAGGCAAAAAAAAAAAAAAAATCTAAGTGTGATCTCAACTGTTTACCCTCCTGTATTTATGACCAAGGAACAGGTGGAAAAGTTTAAAGTTCATTTTTTTTTTAAACTGTTCTATTCATAAACAAAAGGCTGGGGGGAAAGTTTGCCAGGAACATTTTTTTAATTAATGTGAAGCCATAGAATTTTCCCTTCTCACTCGCCTATCAGGGCCTACATTGTGACTGATGGTGGTAAAGACAGAAAAGGAAATGATGAGATGATAATGTATTATGGCAGAATGCAAGAAGACATTTTACTGGTAAGAATGAATAAGTTCACACAAAATGCAAATAACCATGCTGTGGCTCACAGTTCATTCTTTGGAGCTCTGAACTTAAAGTTGGCACCGTCCAACACACACTGAACACATAATCCGGACTCTGTGTGGCCTGTGGCTTCCACAGTATTCATCTCCTGTCTATGCTGCTGTTCTGTAAACATATAGCACATCACCATATTTCCTGCTCTGTGTTCATGTTATTTCTGGAAAACGGACATATTCTGTAGGCCACATTAGGCCACAATTCCTTTCAAATAGGCAAAAATACTTGAAGTCAAACATATTAGTTTTGGCCTTCCTCTCTAATTTTCAAACCATTTCACATATGGAGGTACATGAGAAGCAACATCCTCTTCAGATTATCTGGCTAATATTAGTACTTTGCATATGTTATTGAATTGTTTTTGGAGTCAGAGTGGGTATGGAATGTTATATATGCATATGGATGCTCAGCAGGACAGCATCCCCTTTGCAAATGCATATGGACAGAGAAATAACAGCAGCGTCTTCTGCCATAGTTATGTTTTCAGCTCTGGAAACTGCAGAAAGAGAAGCGATTCTAATGATGTCAGTCTTGTCGGTCAGCCTGTCTGCAGACAGGAACGTGTGTGTTGGTACCGCCATACTGTCATTCATATCATTTTTCTGAAACCTCTTTATGTTCCCAGTATTTTGCCACAGATTTTAGTGGTTTGAGGAAATCGGGCTATTTATTTGCTTTAAATAAAAAAAAAAAAGAATGTGGTTTGTTATGCTTTCATTTTTTAGGAAAGCAGAGGAACATTTCACAGGTTCCAAATAGCAACGGTTGTCACCATAAATCCCTGTGCATATATAGGAGTGGAAAATGGTCTCCGAGATACAACGTGAGCAGCCCTTCAGAACACTCCTCCCCTCAACTTTTGTCTCGTTTCAACTGTGCACATGCGAGCAGGAATTTAGACACATACGCATGGTAATATGCAAAACGTGTTTTTATGCTGTATTCATGCAGACACACTCTCTTGAGGAGGAGAAAGGATACTTACTCAAAGAAAAATCAATCCAGATTGTTTTCGTGTGATTTGCTGACTATTAGAGATATCGGCTTTCTCTAGAATATAAAAGAACTAGATGGGATGTTACTGGTGTTGCTGATAGCACGAAAAAATGAAATACCTCAACAGCAATACCTGGCCAAATCATGATCTGGTTACTCAAGATAAACCACCAGTCCTACTGGGAGCAGAGCCATATTGGGACTATTTCATTTCTACCTACTGTCACACCATGAAGAAGGGACAGGCACATACCCAGTCTTCCATCTGCACACTGTTGAGTGGCTGTTGAACTGCTGAGGTTAAAATTGGGAACATTTGAGAATCGGACTTCATGGTTTGCAGTCTTTGTTATTGGTTGAGGCTGCGACTATGCTGGTCAAAGTTCTCCAGGGTTGAATAAATATGACAATTTGCTTTGCAACTGAAAGACAATTTTTTAAACCGTCCTCCACTAAAAAGCATCAAAGTAGATTGTTGTTATGAGCAGAAAAATGCTACCCACATTCATGTTATAGACTGTTCCAAATCACCTTATCATGGCAGTGTTTATCACGATTGATGCCAAGGAGGAGTGTAGAAAACAAACTTAGCACTTCACCCAGGAAAACTTAGTTCATGTCCTATGTGACAACAAAAGTGTGATCAAACATAACTTTGGTGCGTCACATTTTTATGTAACTATGTCACTTCCAGTGGCCACATCGTCCTCATAACTAGTCATGTGTCAATTAAGCCACATTTCCATTTTGGCCAAGCCCAATGGACAGGATGGTGGTTGGATGGTTATTCAGTATACTCAATATGAGAGATATGAGAATGATCTTTTGTATATGCCATTATATAAAAAGCACAGGTTAAATATAGCTACCCTCCATCCTCTCAGAAACTGTCCTTGTGTATTGGTTAACAAACTCACCACCATATGTTACATCTGACTGGAAGCAGACAAAGCAGTAGCTTGATGTTTCCATGAGGGCCGATCATATTTTTAATTGTTAAGTAAACTGATAACAATGTATATTGATATTGATAATGGGATATTAGAGTATGTTAATATTTATATGTTTCTGTCCACTTCTGAATAAGCGAGGAAACAAATAAATCACTGTTGGAGCAGCTGAAAGGCACTTCTACTTTGACTTTTTATAGCCGAAAGAAGGACAAAAATACACACTGTTAAAGAGCAAAGTAAACAGTCTGCTGTGATTATGATTATGATTTTCCTGAGAGAAATTCCAACCATAACAATACTTATTATCGCAAGCAATCCTCTGATTAGAGAGACTGTCATGTAAAAACAGAGAGAAAATATGAAAAAAAATGATATTTTTTTCAGTTCATCAAAGGGCACAAAGTCTAACCAAGGACACTGTCAGGACTCAAGCAGCAAGAATGGAGGATTTTGCATCAGCCCAGCCAAAATGTCTCGTGTTTAGAAGCCAACAGCCAAGCGGCGTGCCTGAAATGAGGGGTGCTCCCCTGGCGATGACAGGGTCTGGCCCTCGGGAGAAGACGTGTCAAGGCTTGGAGAGACAGCCTTTCGGTGAGTTTATGGTTTGAGTTAAAACGTCACGCGATGTTGCATGAAAAAGCAACAGTAATGTCCTCCGCAGCATGCCAAAGGGTCTCGTCAGAGAGATTCGATATGTTTCTAAAAACAGCAGATCTGAATATCTGCTGCCACAAGAAAGATAAAGCCACACTGGTTCATTCATTTGTTTCCAGATATTGCTTGCTTGGCTGATGGGAGTTTACATTGAGTCAGAGCCTGAGCAGAGATCTTGTTATCTGTATTTTGACTAGCTAATGAAAATCTTATTCCATCCTCATTGTTTGCGACAGGGAAGCTGAGGAATTTTCTTTAGAAAACATTGAGCTGATTTGGGAAGATGAAACTGTGTGCGTGTCTGTGGTCTACATCTACAGTATTTAGTGTGTGTGTGTGCCTGTGTGTGTGTGTGTGTGTGTGTGTACACGCGCTCGAGGGGAGCCTGTCTGCTCTGTTGTTTACTGTCCACTGTACCACAGATTGTTTGGGTGGGAGAGGTATATTTCTTCTCAAGTGGCCAAAGAAATGGTGCTTTAAGAGCAAACAGAAGGGACTTAAATAGGGGCTGTTATGGAGGACAGGGACTGTCTAGTCTTTGGGCAGATTTTGCTGGATGTTGTATAAAGGTCCCCTGATGGACAGTCTCTGGGCCTGTAAAGTGAAGCTAATGCAAATGAGCCATTAACCTGTGTTCAGTTACTCCAATGGTTGCAAAATTAAATGAGACTGAATAGAAATCTATGAGATTTCTTCCATTTGGATTGTTCAACTCAGTAAACGAGTTACTAGGTAGTTTCAAGTCTTCAGTTCACCAGAATATTTCTTTTTATCTAAGTGTCCCATTCATGGTAAGATAGACAAAACCTTATCATTGATAACTCACTATTACAGCAAATATGTGTCACATAGCAATGTTCTCAGGGTCAGCTTTGTTGGCTAGGTATGTGTACACATACCAGTAATTTG
>JAOWBC010000115.1:20879193-20894584 GCA_028566105.1 Hypoplectrus providencianus
TAGTTGACATTTTCCTGGTGAGTTAGTCACTAGTTTCAAGTCCCTTTTGATGCAGCATGGTATTCAGTTTGTAAATTATGGCCCAATTAAATGTGTGAATGGGGAAGAAAAAGATCTAGAGCTTCCAGAATGCTTTCTAGCATAAGATTATATGGCACTGGCATTGTATAGTATCATATCATAGCAACTTTTTCCCATTTGAGGTTTGGATGTCAAATTCATAAATGCAAGAGCAGGTGTGGCTGCAGGTCATGGACATCCAAGCGGTTACTATCACCCCGGAGTTCCCTTATCTCCATTTAAGAAATGGTGACTCCATAAGTTGTTTAGTGCCTATAAATCTGACCAACTCACAGTGTGTTTTCAGCACATTAAAGTTAATTCTTCTGTCGTATTCCAAATTTAATTGTAATAACTAAACAAGTGCACCATGCTAGCTTAGCAAACATAGCTAGCTATAAAGTGATAGTGTTAGCTGGTAACATAGTGTCTTCATCCCTGGCTCAATCCTTTTTCCCAAATATCGGCACATCCAACCTCCTGAAATGATCAAAATGCCAGAATTACATAACATCAGTCCAAAAGTCAACTGGTGATGTCACGATGGGTACTTTTAAACAGGCTATGGATAACACCTGCATTCACCTGAGTCTTTGACATGAAAAAAAAGAAGCAACCCTCTGACCCCCACCACCACCTCCTCCTCCATCACCTCCTCTTCAGGGCTTCTTTCCTTGCTGCCCAGGCTGGTGGTGACACATGCAGCTAGCTATGTTTTCCCAGCTGGCACTGCGTACGTCAAGAGGGCATTTGGCCACCGAGGTGTGTGTTTCACTGTAAGGGGAAAAACCCTCTGCCTGGAAAAGCCAAGTTTGTGTGTGTGTATGTGTGTGTGTGCCATGGTGTGTGAAGTGATGGGTGCTCTGAGGTGGTCATCTGTGACCCTCCGCTACACAAGCAGCGCCTGTCTGTGTGTATTTATACAATATGTGTGTGAAGTGATGGACGCCCTGGGGTGGTCACCTGCGCCTTTTCCTCCACAAGAGCATTCCCTCACTGTGCGCCTGTGTGTGTGTGTGTAAATAGGTGCATGTGTGAGTGATGGATGCTCTGAGGTGGTCACCTATGTCTTCCCTGTCGACCCTGGTCTGTGTCACCAGCTGGTTAACAGCAGGCCAAGTGCCACGGAGTCATGGAGAGAGAGCTTGAGGAGGAAAAAGGTGTGCAGCGGCTGTCAGACAGAGGTGTTTACCCAGCGCAGAGACTGACACCTGAGTGAAAGATATAAACAGAGCTGGAGATGTAAATGAAAAGTGGCATTGTGAGGCTTTGCACCACTTAGCATATTAATTGCAAAGCCGGCTGGAACGTCTGTTGAGAGTGTAAGTATAAAAAGGAAACAGTGTTTGAAACTTTGCTGGAGACCACAGTTTGGAAATATGTTGAGCAATTCTCTCAATATCTGAGCAGGTTGAGGTCTACATGGGAAATCGAGACAAACATCAATCTCCATACACAGTTAGAGTCTGTGCTAGCTTCTTAAGCTATTCGGGTTGGATTTGTGAATATAGTAGCTTCTGTTTTTCACACCGGCTGTGTTTACTATTCTACAGAGCTCTATGAGGCTTAAACACTTCAAACTCTAATAAAACAGTCTAGATGTAGAGGTTTCTTTCTTACCCATTCATGGAACATATTTCTTCTGAGGCTGGGAAAACAGAAGAAAACAGCATGGAACTTCTTTTTTATTATTATTTTCCTCTTCAGCTACAGTACAGAGCAGAAAGAAAAAAAAAGAATCACAGGGCAGAAAGGGTTCGAACAATTTCCCGTGTTTTGCTTTTCGGTCACTCCTCACTGTGAGAGCTGATTCTGGGAGCTGGATGCATTATTAGATTGGCTAGCTTCTTCCTTGACTTCAGCTCATGCAGCAGATCAATGTAGCGATACTTAAACAGAGCTTTGATAAGTGAGCTGGCAGCACTGTATTGCTTTTATATACTGAAGTCAACAAATCTTCCAGATTGGATGACAAAGCTGGTTGCTTGCCAATGCCTGTCAAACTGGTTCCTGGACCAGAGGGAAGGTGTGGCCAATGCCCCTGTGATATAAAGCCTGGATGGCCCTCAGGCCCTTCTTTAGCAGGCCGTAAAGATAAGTTCTTTTAAGTTTAACTGAATATATTGGTGTAAAATAAAACTACGCAATGTTTTGGTACCATGATGTGGTGTTGCTAAAAATGTATGTCTAACTTTAGGGCCCATTTTAACCCAAGGTTTATAAACTGACATGGCAATTTTCAACCAATCCCTTGACTTCTGAGCTAAAGAAATTTGAATGAAATAAGTTAAATAGATAAGAGTGTCCCCTTTACAGATTTGCACACTTTATACTAACATGTTGTTGGCAAAACTGTACTTTTGGCTTAAAAACATTGTGTGTATTAGAATATTTATGCATACTGGGGACTCAGTCAAGGCATACAAGTGGTATGATAGGATAATTGTGACTCTAATTAGTCTAATTTTATCAAAATGGGATGGCTTTTTTTTGTCATTCTAGTGACTCTGTTTTTTTAAACTTTACCTGACGGTATAAAATGACCTTCTGTGATATTTAGGATAATTGCTGCCTCCTGACACTTTACAAAAACAAACTAGAGACACAAGACATCCAGGTATGTATGGCTTTTCTGTGTATATTGAGAAGTAGGAGACGTCTGAGCAGTTCAGGAACACAAGTTATCACCACTCAGTTACCAGAAAATTCCATACCATTGTTCCGACAGGACACAGAAACAGCCAGTATACTGCCATACTGTCCACAGTCATGTACAGACAGCTTGTGGATGTCCCCAGATTAGCCACATTTTTTGGATGACAAAGGTGAATAAACAACTTGAAACCAAACACAATCTGTTGTAAACATCCATTTCAGTTTATAGATTGGCCTCCAGGTTCAACTTTCACTTTGCTTGCTTGATCACTCTTATTTCTCTCTTTCTCATACTTCATTGAAGCAATGTTGATATGCTCCCAGATCTCAGAGATTTGTTGAGTACAAAGTAAACCAAAATGATAGCCATAGCTACAAACACAAGACCTCAAGTTTTGATACACTGGAACTCTCCTTCCGTCCAGAAAATCCGTTATATTGCTCTCTTGAACCATATTTCACATTTGGCCTCACCTCAATCACTGATGTCAAGGCACGTATTTTGCCTTTGGCAGAGTCAAATGGACTGTGATTAAAAAGTTGTTAGCCAAGTACAGATGGGTGAGCCATTCTCAAGTACTCACATCCCTGTCTGCTCTCACTCCCAAACCGCCTTTCTCACATGTTGTAAAGTTGCGCAGGACGAGGAGGAGACTGGCTCGAAACCGATCGTTCATGAACCCTTTAACAATCCCCTACTCAAACACATCGTCATAAGCTTATTAAAACACAGCGTTGGTGCAGATATGGGAGTCTGAAAATATGAAAATACCTTAGAGCTTTTGGATAACTTCAAGCTGTGGGGGACTCGGACACATAACATTATTACTCTGTGGGTTCAAGAGCTGCCATCTACTCTTTATCAGTCCAATCTTTCCTGTCAATCCCATCTTTCCTGCCAGTCTTCTCTATAAACCACCTGAAGCAGCAGAACTGCGGTACCCAGCCCAGAGAAAACAGTTTGAGGAACCCCGCTGTGGACTGTCATGATGAGAGGAATGCTTTATGTGGGTGGCCTGCTGGCCAGACGAAAAGAAAGTGCACCTAACTTGACTATTAAAATATCTCAGTCAAAGGAGACGTGAAACGCTGTGAACAATGTGTGCTGCCATGGCATTTATGGACATGACTCAACAGCGGGGGAATAAAAAATACATAGAAACAAAATGTTTTTCTACTGTGTTGATTACTGACAGCTTAAAAAATGAAATTGATTCTGGAAGCGAATCAGAGCAGTACTTCCCGCTTGAAGGCTGCTGACTTGGCCGGCGTGTGACAGGTACTATGAATTTGAACTCCCAAGAAAACAGCATGTGAAGAATTCAGCCCTTTGTGCTGATTATTTCATTTATAGGCTTAGTCCATGAACCATTTTATCATCTTATATCTCTGTCCAGGTTGCAAACTGATCTACAAGTTTATTTTGATTGCACATCCTCTGAATAGAAGTTTTTTTTTTTTTTCATAGTAGCATGGATTCCGCTGCAATTATAATCCATCAAAATCTGTTAGTCGTAATGTTTAGTGTGATAAAATGTAATGAAGGAGAAATATGTCTTTTATGGCACACTGAATCAAAAAGGAAAAGGAAGGTCTGATGATTTATCCCTTCTTGGAGGTGATTGTTGGCAAGAAAAAGTGGGCACATTTTGAGCAGCCGAGATTCTTCAAAACATATTGAAATGTATTTTTTCTCTCAGGTGGTGTAACAGGCTGCTTCCCACCATCTGAGGAACATGATCCTGCACTTCATTTCCACCGCGCAAGCCGGCCGGCTCATCCGGATGACTTTCATTGACTGTTAAAAGTTCAGTTGGGAAGTGTGGTAAATCTGTCTCTTTAGAGAAATCAGTAAATCTGCATGAGACAGGAAATTCGAGCCTGATAGTTCGTGGGTGTGCATCAAAGATTTCATGCAGCCACGTTGGGAGATGCTTGCGGAACTAAATGTATGATACTGAGATGAAATATCGATGATTCCAAATTTACGGCTACAGAAACAGATATGCTTGTTTTTGGTCTTGCTTTTGAGTCAACAGACCTATTGGAAATAACACAAACATCCAGGGTTAGTAGTAAATTGTATTTCCATGCTTGCCATGGAAAGAAAATTTGTGGGTTTTCACGGAGTTGTGGTTGAAGTAATGGATCTGGCTGTAACTGTGGTTGGATCACATCTTTCTATATAGTATAAATAATAACAGCTATAGCAGTTTAACATATGCTAAACCTAGCCCTCAAAAAGGACTGTCTACTTAACGATAGCCACTGTAACTAGTCACAGCAAACCATCAAGGTTTGGAGTTGTGTGCATGTGGCTTTAATCAGTTCATTCATTTTATTCATTTAATTTATCTTCTCTCCTTTCTCTCGTGCATCTCTTGACATATCATGTGATAGTAACCACTCAATTAGACCCACAAACTTGGATCACACCAACATTTTTGCAGAGCTTGTTGTTGTGACAGCAATCAAAACAATATCGCAGAATAAACTGGACATAAAAATTGCACCTCGGGTGTTACTGTCGCCTGTTACCTCAAGATGGGACCGTTTGCACAGAAACAAACGCAGGGCTCCAACTGATACTGCGTTAAAGCAAATTGTGTGTGTCTTTTTAATGCCTTTGACATTTGTTTAAATTGCTATATGTATTATTAGAGATTTATTTTCATTATCTTGGTTGTCTAATTTTCTTGAAGACCGGTCAACGAAAATATGTCTTACATGAAACCGGTCTGTGGTGCAAAAAAGGTTGGGGACTGAGCTAAATTAACATGTTGATGCTGAACAAGTGTTTGTGGTTGCGCTAAATAACAGCTCATCTTTTGGACTAACTGGTGACAATAGCTAGACCATGCGAGCTATCTAGTTAGCTAGTGCTAATGTAAGCATCCTTCTGGTTCCTGATCTGTTTCACTGATTGCTAAAAAATGAGACTGTGATTGATAATCTCGCTGGACTGCCAAATTTTGCAAAACTGATTCTCCTGTGTGTTTACGGTAGCCAATTGCAAGCCAAGTGTGGCTACTTTTTTCAATGTTTTGCAAACTGACAATGTACATAAAAACAGGCGGATGAACTTTAGCACTGAGCAAAAAATAAGAAACCTGGCCAAATGTTACACTGAATCCTCCTTTACGAAAAAATAAGGAAAATGAATTATATCAGGTCCCATCTGCAATGGAAAATCATGTTTTGCAGAGCAATAGGATGACACACACCGTGGAGACCCAGTTTTCGAGGGGGAGAGCCACAACTCTGAGGAACTTGTCATTCAGCTGGAGTTGTTTACCCTCAGCATTCTTAAAGTATGATTTGTTGGAAAAATCAAGGATCGCCAGGAGACTGATGTGAGTTATGGGATGTCTCACCTTTTGAAGTCCTGCCTGCTGTCATCAGTTCAGTTGTGCAGGCCTGGACCCTTCGTGTGTGTGTGTGTGTGTGTGTGTGTGTATACACCCTTCCAGCCAATCCACTGCTGTTTTTCTCTGCTTCATAATGGAAAGGACAGGTGCTTTAAAGATGATAATGTTTTTACTGTGGAATCTTTATGTCCGTCAGACATCAGGTTGTCCTTTTGTTTTTTAAATAAAAGGCCACATTTAAATAATCAAGTCAGTGGACTCCCTATCAAATATGTTGTCATTGTTTGTTTTATTTAGGCTGGCAAAATGGCACCTCCAAAATAAAATGACTAACCTCTCCTTATCATTTTGACTTGCAACCAATACTTTAATCAAAACACACACCCATCTCCGCAAATTTTCTCTATCCTCAAAAAAGTTTATTCAGGGAATACACCAATTCGCACCAAAATAGCAAACATACTGAGCTGTGTTGTAAATTAAAGCAAAAAAGTATTGGTTATGTTTAGGAAAAAGTACATGGTTACGAAAAAGATCAAGGTGTGTGTTCTACAAAGCTACTTCAGTACCACAAGAAGGAGTAAAAGAAGTACTACTAGAAGAAGCTTGATGTAAAAGTGAAATGTTCATACAAAAATTAATTAAAAACTAAGAGAAGTAACTTAAATTGACTGTGCGCTACACAAATGACACACAAAAAGAAAGAACACAAGTGTACTGAGTAAAAATCTTTGACCCTATTGGACTGAAAATGTTTCATATCCATGTGGCTGTGGTTGCTAACATGCTAACATTCTCTTGACATAGGCTTGTTATCAAATCCTTTTGTCCAGCTGTAAGAACAAAATCAACTAAAATGCTGTATAATACAGTGGCTCCTTTTGTGTGTGCAATACACACAAAAAAGTCACCAGGAGTCGTATTTTATAATTTATTAACTTTAAGCTAACTCTAAAGGAAAACACAAACTGCAGCCTCATTATTTATACATTTGTCTTCTCCTCTGATAGCACCATGTTTACAGTGACCGCAGTCTTCACTAAAGCACATTCAGCTCTGGAGCGGCACATACCATGAACCTGGTGAACCCAAAGGAGGGGGCGAAAAAACAAGAGCGAAGCGAGGAGTGGGAAGGAAGCTAATGGGAAGTGCCACAGTGCACACGTACAAACACGTACAAAACATTATACTGACAGATGCTGCCTGTAAAGGTAAACACTTCAACCTAAATGTTCTCCTCTCTCCTTCCTATAACAGGTTTCACTAGGGGCTGCCTGGGAATTTATCCACTTCTGTTAAAGCAGACAGCTTCCTTGTAACTAGCTGTAATTGGCAGCTACACACACACACACAGAATCGCACACACACACACACAATTGGCAGGAAAAGCCTTAACAAATAACATCTGGACTTGGTTGTCTACCTTTCCATTGAATAAAAGGCACCAGCAACACAACAACAACAGATCACCGACAAACCCTTCACTGTTGTTTCTTGGCGCCTCAGCGCTGGTCACAACCACTACCAGACCACGATGATTGGCCACACAGGGCGGATTAGTATCAACTTTTAAGGAAGTGCTAACCCACTGGATATGAGGGTGTGATTGTGGAGGACCAGAAGGAGTAAGATAAGGAAGATGAGGATAAAGAGAGTTGGATGGCCTTGCGTGGAAGAGAAAGAACAGCCCTGCAGTCAGAGTCCTTTCTCACAATTTGTGATTGATATGTCCGCTACACGAGCTGCCATTTGCGTCACGGCAGCGTAAATCATAGAACATTACAGATTCAGAGAGGCGATAAATTGCTTTATAATTTGATAGGAGTGCTTTTGACCAAATTGATAACAGTTGCTGTGAGAAGGCTTCGCACGCCAAGCGTAAATTTAGCCAAATATGTCAATAAAGGAATGAAACACCTTGCACAAAGGCGGATACAACAGTCAATAACAGACCAGCAGTTTCTGAGAAGCATGTCCGTCATACCTTGTAAACAGTTACAAAACAATAACATATCAGTATATGCGGTTTATATTGGGAAGGTCAAGATTTTGGCTTCTGCTTCCTTTCTCTCCCTCTCCTTTTTCTCACAAGTTGTCTCCCGTCTCTTATGAGCAACACTGACAACATTGTCTAAGTGCTCTTGGAGTGTTTAGGCTGTCCATCAGCTGTTCGTCTCACGCAACCAACTTCTAATTTTACAAATGTGTCCGTTCGCACTGACTTGAGTGAAGCCCAACCCCATAGGGAGTCCTCCAGGTCACGCAGACTTCCCATCTTTTCTGAAATAAATCTACAACGTTCCATCACAGCTTAACTGCAGAATTTTTGGTTTCACTGAGGATTCAGAAACTATGCCAGGGAAAGCATTGTTTTTGTTCATGGATGTGATCAGTAGTTTGGGTGGTACTCCGTTTGTTAGCAAGCTGAGATCATTATGAAGACAGCTGAGTCAGCCGCTGTCCTTTCAGCACCAAATGAAAGTCAGTCTTGTCTATATGAATGGAGTACAACAATGGTCAGTTGGTTTCTGTGTTGACGATTCATCTGTTTTTTCCTTTCCTTTCCTTTTTATAGTAAGTCATGGACAATTCTAAACTCACTTGAGAATCCAGGGCTGAAGTTTTCCTTTTCCCTCAGGAAGGCTGCTAACAAAGTGGCAGCCATGATAACAGCTGGTTGAATTCTCTAAGGGACAGGTGACTAAATGCTGTCTTTCTTATCTCCTTTAGGCTACAATGGACATCCTTTGTGAAGGGAAAGGAGATGATGCCATCCCACAATTCCTTGCAACTGCAACCCTCAAGGCCGTAACAGAAACAAATGATATGCCTATCAGCCTCTATTTCTGAATTTTTGAAATTACGGTGAATCCATCCAGTACATGAAGGTGAAAACCAAGAAAATTTGGGCTAAATAAATGTGTAATAAAAGTTATTATATAATCTTTACAAATACACGTTAAAATGATTTTATATCATTTGTATGGACATTTTATATATATTTGAAATGAGTAACCTGATATGGATCAAAGATTAATTTGACTGTTCCTTTATTTTAATTCCAGCTTTGGTCATGAGGTAATGGTTTTTTTTTTTTCTCTCTAGGTTGTCAATATCCACTTTTATATAGACTGCATGAAACAACATGGTTTTAGCGCACAGTGCAAAGTACCCAAGATTCACTTTTATCCTTGTGGATATGTTCCATCATCGGAAAAAAATCTAGTTGTATCAGACAGACCCACATCGATAACATCCGCTGTTGTATAATAACATAACCTAGTGGAAATGTCTGGTTCACCGCGGTTGTCTTTCCATAAAGCCTTATGGATTTTCCTTGACCTCATGATGTTTTCTATTGAGGTCAATGAAAAGTGGTTAGGAAAAAACAAAGGGTGTAATGTTTTGCAATTCAACAGCAGGCAAGATCCTCCTGGTCCAATCTGCAAATATCATTGAGTTATCTTGTTTTGACCAATAATCTGTGTAATCTGATGTAAAGCACAGACATGTTTCATGCAGCTCTTTCCAAAGTAAAGTTCTGTCGCATTTACATCTTACTGCCTTTATACCCAGCTAATGTCTACATCTAATCATAATTAGCTTAAAAGTTGACTCAATAACTTAACTTTATAAAATGTATATTCATTTGTTTGTGACTTTATTTGATCTGAAATCCAACATTTATATGCCTAACCTATGACTTAAGGACAAAATCTAAATGAAATCAAAGAGATGTGTGAACAGTAGCTCAAGGTTTACTGTTATTTGACAGTAAGTGTCTGGAAACTTTTGTTGCCAGGCCTTTTACAGCCTTTTAGCTTCTTCCTTTCTAGTGTAGCACACACCTGGTTTGTATTGCAGAACAGGCTCCGGTGAAAGTGCATCAGTTTTAACAGTCTTCAGTGTGGACAGTCAAGTTCAGGATAAGTTGGTATGTTACACTATCTTGGTGACCTTGAATGCACAAAGCTGGACACTAGGTCCGCAACAGATAGAGTTTGGTTGTTTCAATCGAGTATTGCTGTGGCAACAAACAATGAAGGTAGATGCAATGCAAAAGCCTTCCTTTTCAGAGCACACAGGCACAGTGCGCTCTACTGTTCATTTGCATGCACTGTAACAGGTGTTTACAGAGGGCAGAGGAGAAGGTTGTGTGTGGTATTTACAAGAGGAGCAACAAATCCACATGGAGAAGGATATAAGCAGCACTGGAGGTGAATCAGACAGTACCGGAATGCTATTACTGAAATATTTTTTCAATAATTCCATGACCACATGCCAGAGAGACTGATTTACCATTGCGCTTTAGCCTCTGGCATACAACACATTTATCTTCTTCATGATAATGCCCAAAGAGACCCATCAGCTTTTCAAAACTCGGTTTCAGCCAGAGTGCAGTGATATAAATTGACAGTTCAAAGCTGCTTTGTGATAAAAAATACTAAAATTAATTAGAAAAAGAGGTAATTTATGCTGCACAGTTTGAACAAATAGCCCTTTATATCTAAAGAAGTCTTTTCTTACTGCCCAGTCTTGATTAGAAGATTCTGTCCCATCAGCTGTCGGTCCTTGTGGTTGGGCCTTTTAAGCCAAACTCTATGGAAAGAGTGAATCTGAGTAACCTGACATTGTCAATGACCTGCAGAGGAAATAAATACAAAAGGAGTGCATTTGCACATGTCTTTGCATGTATTAGGTCATTCCTTTATCCGGATGCCCAGCAGACAAAGTGAGACACTGGCGGGAAAGCATTCCTCCTTGATGATGTGTTGTTTCTTTCACCTCAGGGAGACATTGAGCTACTACAGAAAGTATTTCAAATACATATTTTATGGAAAGCAATTAAAAGGAAACAGTTAGAGGTTATGGATAAAATTCTCAAATAATAAAACTGAAGGTCTGATAAGGTAGGTTGACCTCATACAGCATTATGTATTGCAGTTAAGCTACAACTTTTACCAATTATAAAATCCAGCATTTTGGCTGTTACTCTAAGGTGTAGCAGGGAAACAGTCTGTCGACACTGTGTCAGGGCAAAAATAAACCAGCATAGTTACAGTGACAGTGTTGGTGCAGTGTCCCTCCATATTAACAAGGATGTACCATAATAGATCACAATAATTACTTATTCTAGCATAATCTTCTTTGGTAAAGAATGCAGAAATGTCCCTAGTAGAGCTGCAAAACCATGTCATAAACCAGATGAAAAAAGAGTGAGGAAGAGCTTATGAAAAGTTTACAGTGAACTCACACACACCACACACAAACACACAAAGCTGCCTGGTAAACACTTCAGCCAAATAACTAACCTAGACTTAATTGTCTTCCAATTAATTAACCGTCAATTACTTTGATAACCAATTAAGCAGTTTGAGGTGATTAAAGGTTTTCTGGAATACTCGGTTGAGTGTCCTAGGAATGGGAAATGCATGGGGACAAAGCCTGATCCAAGCCAGGGATGGGTGCATGAAGGGGGGCTTGGCAAAAACGTATGCTTTGGTAGACTGAACTCAGAAAAGCAAACTGGCTTTTGATAAATGGAATGTCAGCCTTTTGCATGCATAGCTCTAGTTCTGGACCCAAACAATCTAATGGCCATCCAGTCTGTTCCTGGATTTGTCCAACAAAAGGAGCACAAGGTGGCCTAAGGATACTTAATCTTTCTCAGCTATATGATGTACTGGTTTTTGCCCTGGAGTAAGACGGCATCACTTTTCATGAAGACTGGTGCAGAGAAGAAAGCTCGGACTTCCATCTGTTCATGTATTGAACAGGAGATCAGAGAGCTCACGCAGCTTAAGAACCCTCAGTGGGGTCAAAAAGATGGAGAAACTTAGGTTCTTAGAAACAATTGGTATTTGGATATCGAACAAACGAGTAATAAACTACTCAAAACTATGTATATGGTACTTTACAAGTGTACGTGGCAGCAGAGCCTCAGGCCAAAGATCCGTGATGGACTTTGCAGTCATAACACCAGATCTGAAACGTGTGTCTTGGACACTCGAGTAAAGAGAAATGCAGAGCCATCAAATGATGACCACCTGCTGTAAGTTGGAACAGATAATGGGGGAAGCTGCTAGATTTAATAAACCTCAATGTGTAGTGGGGGTGAACTGGGTGCCTGCTCAGGGGATCCTTAAGTCCTACCTTTGCAGGAACTATTCCAGCATCAGAGTCCTCAAAGTCTGAGACCAGGCAATCTCAGAACCAATTAACTATCTTACAATTATGTAGCTTATGGGAGCAATGGCCAAAACTCGCTGGGCACCATTGACGCAAGCAGATATATGGCCAGTATCAAGACTTCCTTTCCCTTCTCCGGTCACTATTGACATTCTGATTAGAAACTTGTGACATCGGAATGTTGTTGGGAGTTGAAAGATGATTTCTATGAACACTTGCTGTGAGTTTCGTGAGTTATGCTGGATGTCATCCTGTTGCACCCTGGTGAGGGCCAGGGCGTCTGGAAACCAGTCTCAGAGGACGAGTGACCAGACTCATCTGCCAGAGCAGATACAAATGAGCTCGGCAGATTCATGTGATTTCTAGGCTATACAGTTTTGTGTTCATAAGCAGTTATCTGTTTATAGATACAAAGGCCATGGCCATCTAGAACATACTCTAGATGCCGGCAGAATATTAATTATAAACAATATTCATATTTGAAGCACAAAGTTAAATATATAGTAAGTTAAAAATATTTTTTTTCAGAACCTCATGCTGCGTTCAACAATCTATCAAAATGGCCAGGCATGAGTAGCCACATTCTTAACAACACTCCTGAGCTTGTTGAAATAATTATGGGCTCTTCAAAGATTGATTGTCATATGAATACATCACATCTTGCTGCTCCATTGGATCCCTCTGCACACTGCAGTATACAGAACGCTAGAAAAGCATCAGCTAATTTACCTAAATAACACAACCATAACACAAAATTCTGTGAAATACTCAGGACACTAACCTGCACACACATGATTATACACACATGTGGATTTTGTGTTTGAAAAAAGAGCTTAATTTCCAGTGAATTTAGCCACCAAACCACTGACCTGAGTTTAGGCCAAAAAGCATCCTAGGCTTCTGATATGAACGTACATCTTCCTGTGGAAGTATTCTGTTGCCTCTGACAAGAAGATGGTCAAAGGACAAACCCAAAACATCCTTGAAGGATTACATATTACATTGAGCAGAATAATGCCTCAGGATTTTCCTGTTGGAAGCTACAATGTGGCTAGTTAAATTAACCCTCTGGGCTGCTGCTTCTTCTGCGACCCTGGAATCAGGAAACCAAGGGACAAGGGTCACGATTGAAATCTCACCTACTGGCGGAAGTAGCACTTTCTGTGGTTACACACAGCTACGTAGTAATGAAGACAGTAACCTTATTGGTAGAAAAGAGCTGCACTCACTGCGGGAAAGAAGAAACAGGTGGAACGGGTCAAGCAGTGGCAGCCTGGAGCGAAGTGACTGGTGCTAAGAGGAAGCTCAGTCTGGTTTAGGTTTGGGGTGAGACACAGGTTCCGGTCACCCCCAGTGTCTCCGTGTGATGTAGATTCGTGAGTAATTTGTTTATTGATTGGAATCCGTGTCCCACTGATCCCTGAGCAAACCTTGCCCTTGCTGGGTGATCAAAGCTGTTACATCATTGGATTGCTCACAGCTCAGGGGATGTTTGTTTTCACAGCGAGACCGGTCCAGCCGAGCGGTGCCCTGACTTAAAGCAGACTTCCTATTCATGAAGCTTCCACACATCTGCTGGGGACGGTGCGTATGCGTGTGTGTATGTGTGCACTTAAGAGTATGATCTCACCTTGTGTGCCTGAAGCTTGTTAAGAGAGAGATTACTGCACAAACACGCTGTTGTCAGGTCCAGATCGAGCCGAGGCCTGGATGCTATAATCATCAGCTATATGTAGGTAGACTTATCTCCCATTACATAACCGCAAGCGAGATTAAAACTACGCAAATGCACCCGTGTAGCCATCAACAAGCATATGCTCTGTGTATAAACAACACAGCCTTAAACATGTTTTGTAGAAAATGGGGGGGATATTCCGACATCTGTTTCTGATGAACCTTCAGAGAAAGTAAAGGGCAGATATTTTGTGTTTCGTTTTTTTTTTTTTTTTTTTTTGTTTCTCTCACAGATGATCTGTAATATCTGTTCAGATCTTTTCCCGTAAATGGATGCTGTGTTTTGACTGTCCTTCTGGAATTTATCATGCAAGCCATTTGGGGATAAATTCGGGGAAGAAACAATATTTCAGATATTGAAGTAGCATCAAACAATTTCCAAAGGGCAGTGGTACAAGTGTGAAAAGAAATGATTTATACTGGGTTAACATGCAAATCGATGTGCGAACAATTGATGAAGACATTCTTCTTTCATGTAGTGCGCTTTCCCTACTCCTCTCCCACCCACAGCAGCATTTGTGGGTGGTAAAGTCAGGAAAGATAAACAGAGGTAAGAGGAACAAATGTTCTTGGAAAAAATGATAAAATCCAAAACCCTATGTAGAGTAGTACAATCCCACATTTGGACCAGATTTATAACACTGTGCCCTTTTCATTGTCTCCGTTTAAGGAGAAAAAGTTAGTTTTAAAATGATTTAAACTTGGGGGGGATGATACAATCGTGAGATGGAAAGACAGATATTTATTAAAATATCTTCCACTGATATATGTCTGCAATCATAGAAAACAACTCCATACATTCTCAATGATGGATTCCCCTTGTCACTTATCTAGGGTGGGGATTCCATTTGATCTATATTACCACATTATGCAGTAACATCAATGCCTGTTTAATTATAATTAAATATGGTGCAGAAATACTGCAATACATCCATCATACATGCTGATTTATTATCCTGTAAAACATGATGTTGTGAATCCATTGGACTGGGGCTGTCACTGTTCCTTTGTCACCAGAAAAATGGTGATTAAAACTACTTTAATAGCTTTAAAGTCCCAGTGAAATGAAAAATACATTTAAATTCTGTGTTCGTGTGCTAGTTCTTCCTCTTGATATATGCCAAACCCTGGTGGGTTAAGGGGAAGGGCATGTTACATAAAAATGCTGCACATCTGCTCTCTTTGATCCTCTTGGTAGATAAAACATGATCAAGTGCCGTTCAGCGTGCGCTTCCAGTTAAGAACACATGATAGAGTACCAGGCTGGGAGGCCCCAAAATTGAGAGCTGAGAAAAGTAGCGTGACAACACAAAGAGGTGAACTTTCTCTAACCCTTAGCAAGTGTCTTGATACCAAAACCTAACCATTCTTTAAAGGGATTCTGG
>JAOWBC010000115.1:20953322-20965434 GCA_028566105.1 Hypoplectrus providencianus
TAGCTTTGTATCTATTTATAGCCTTGTAACTGGTAAAGCTCAGGTCAGTTGGAGATTTATTCTAGTCTTGTCCAGCAGCCTCTTGCTCAGTCACACTTTTTGCTTCATGAAAAAGGTGTATTATTCAAGAGTGTATGTTGATTGGTCAAACACATAACCTTTAACATAAATATATAAATATAGCATAAGAACTGGCAACTATCACTTTTAAAATCTGTCAGCCAAAAGAATTGCACGAAAAACTTACAAACTTAGTGGACAGTGCTTGAAATATGAGTGTTGCAACAAAGGACATACACATTTTAAAAAATGTTTTTTTTAACCTGAAGTTATCTTCCACTTCAGCATTTATATAGCAGGTTAAAAAAAAAAAAAAAAAAAAAAATGAAGATACACTTCAGTGGTAGCTTCCCAGATACCCTCAGGTAGTCTACTGTGAATTGAACTGAGAACCAAAAGAAAGGTGATGATGATTATGATGATAAGTACATGGAAAAAAATCTCCCTGTTTATTACAGTAACCATCCTGTGGATTTAGCCTGTACCTGATAGGGTTTACAGTGACTGAACAGAACCCAGTCTTATGACTGCCAGCCTGTGCTTCCTGTCCGGACACTTTGCAGATAACACATACGAGATTTACCTGCCAGTCACACACCACCTTATCTGCCCTTTACCACCATGAAAATGAGGGCCATGGTGTGTGACAGGTGTGGCCATACACCATGTAGCCACTAGTGTGATGTACTTCTGACATTCATTCATTCTCTTTCATCCTTTTTTTTGTGCTGTGTTGACACCACCTTATTTTATACTTATTTCACAAAAAAATGTAGAAATAAATAAATTATTGCGCAGACCTATCCAGTCACCTCTTCATCAGCTCCGCAAATTCATGCTCTTACATCTATTTTACAAATATTGGTTGTACTTTCTATGATTGGACAATGATGACACATGACTTGCTCATCAACGTAGGGAAATTCTGTTCTAATTTTGTGGGCCCTCTCATGCCTACAAAGCCCCAAAGAAGAGTGCTGGGCTTTGAAGCTAATTTTCTAAATGACCTGACTTTTTTCTTTATGCATCCATGCTGGTGACACTTCAATCAGGCTGGTTGACTTTTTTCAAATAAAAATATCACGAAAAGCACAGAGGCAATAGAGAAGACACGGATAAGCAATTCCATCTCTGCACCAAAGATACCTCTTTGGTCTAGAGATGGAATTGCTTATCCGTGTCTTCGCAAGCATAGAGGAAGTGGACACATGCTGTATTCCCATCCACATGGAGCCTCTGTGCCCTGCAAGTCAGCATATTTGGACAGCTTGTTGTTCTGTCATTCCATTTATATTTAACTGAAATCCCATTATTCTGACACATAAATATCGGCCCACTGGTTTCAGAATACACACTGTTGTCCAAGGACTGCCAGTGTGCCATGGGACATGGCACCCACCCTACATCCAATGGATAATACCCTGGATTATCTCTGTACTCGCTTCAGAACTTGATTTTACCTAAACATAGATGACACCTGGAATACCAGACAGAGCTATCAAACAAGGTGACTCTCTATTCCTGAAAAAATGGGTAAGAAAAAGAGAGGGGGCGTATGCTCAATGGTAAATAGTGCACACATTGAGGAAGCTTAAATTGTATCCTGTAAGAATTAATATGACAAAAAAAAAAAAAAAAAAATACAGTTGATTTATTGAATGAAGTTAACAAGCAACAATTTAATGTGATTTTTGTTTGAAAAATTAGTATTAACTTACACATCAAACACATGAGAGTAAGATTAAACAAAAGCGTAGAATGATTAGAATAATAAAATGCTGGGAGTTTTAAACCAGGCAGAACTTCTTTTTATCTGCTACCTACAGCTCAACAGAACGCTGAATTGATTTGGATAAATTGACTTGGTAGGCCTCTGCCTTTTAAATAAGGATTTCTGCGCTTAGCTGAGGGCGCCGACGCTTTCTTCTCCACTTGGATTTATCTTTGGCCTCTGGCAATGTCGGCTGACAGAGAGAATGATTTTATATACAATCTGGAAATTGACTTTTACCACTCTTTGATAAAGTCGCACAGAGACAAGTGAAAAGACTCACTTCTTGTTAATAAAACTGAATATGGCTCTGAAGCACAGTGGATAGAGGAAATACAGCGGTGCACAGCACAGTGACACAAATACCTCACAGCTGCCGCCACAGATTACAACTTCGCTGTACAACCTGAGGAAGCAGCTCTCATCCCACAAACCCTACCTCCCGTACTCCTAAAACAAATGCCTGCATTCTAATTAAACCCAATCAAACCCAGCACATCTAACGTTTACACTAAACGGAGCTCTATAAATAAAATGGATCTCTTCTAATTTAGGCATTCAGGCATGAAAGGCTTTGCGGCAGTGCCTGAACTCCTTTCCACCTTGCTGGAAGAAACAAACAAATTAGCCGACTTATATTAAAGCACGCCTGCTGTGCTCGACAGGCATCTATTTTCAGGATGAAATTTTTGTCTCAGATCTGAAGCTTGAGATGGCATCTCTCAAAGAAGTTGTGCAGATTTCATTTGACTGTTGGAGTTTTGGGTGTACTCACATAATCCTCAGAAAAAGTTTGATTTCAAGGTAGGAAACTGGTTGTTGACATTTTTGGATTTCTTAGCCAGTCACAGCTCAAACTATATGTAGGTGTTGTTTAAGCCTACAGTAGATCCCAAACAGTTATTCCCAATCCCAGTTTCTAGTTGTACTGAAAAGCCAGTGGGCACAGAAAGAGAGAAAGAGAAATGATTGATGCAATTTTAAAAAGCTATTCATGGGGAGGAGGGCACTTGTTTTGTAGTCAACAAAAAAGAAAAATAAGACAAAGGAACACCATGGCCTATCTCATCTTATGGTGTGACTGACACAACAAAATCCCAGATTGTCATGGCAGTTAGGATAACTCTCAGGTTTTATTTGTGTGTAAGCACAGGATGTCTGTGGGAGGGTGTGTTTTCCTCGTACCCCCAGGAGACTTCTGGAGTGTGAAATGGCTGAACGCAGATTGGCAGACACCACCCCTGAGACAGATATGAATATGAAAACATGCATGCACAATGACGCATACACCCCCAAATATTCTATTACCCCTTTACAAACAGGTACAGGGTTTTTAAATACACCGCATGGCCAGAAGTAGCCGCTGACTGGCCTGCATAGAGTACTGAACATTACCTGTTGACTGCGAACCAGCCATTGGCTATATAAAAATGTGACAAAGTGCAATTGAAATTGAAATTCATTTTCTGTTTTAGTTTTGACTCTTTCAATAACCTTATCTTGTTGAACTGTTATCAACATCTAATAACCACTAGTGTGCCAATGAAGCCTCATGAACCCTTAGTTTAATTTCCTGAGCCCACTAGATGGTGCTATCTGTCAACATAAGGGGAAAGAATACAAAGTAACCATTGGCCATTATTCTTTAAAACTAAGACCACCATCTAATGAGCTCAGACAATTAAAAAAAAAGGGTTTATGATGCTTCATTGGCACATAAATCCAAACAACACCACATTCTCAAAACATAAATTGATGGCACAGGAGCATCTATTGTAATTGCTTCACTTCTTGTACCCCACCAATGCTTTTGTTGCTTATTGGGAGCTTTTGGCAATATAATGTATGTGACATACTCTGTCTCGGTGGTTAAATACTAGTGTGCAGGGGTTAACTTTGGTGCAATTGCCTTTCTGGCTTCTATTGCTGCTTAATAAACATAACGTAATCCAATAAACCTAATTGAAATGCCATGGATGGAAGCATTTATTTAGAAAGATTGAAGAATAATTGCCTAGATTTGCTGTATTGGTTAATTTTTAATAAACAGCAACTACTTAAGCTGTTATGAGGCATTAGAAATACGGCTCTCGAATGTTTCTCAGAAGTCTTACACTTAATCTTACTTTGTCTCTAAAACAAGGCTCTACTTTTTTTTTTTGTTGGTATTTTATAACCCCAGAATTGGAAAACTACTTGGCTCCCTGAAGGGCACAGCACTCAGGAAACCTTTGAACGCAATTCCATTGTAAAAGTACAACACTTTTCGAACCTTAATTCCAGCCTCGACTAGGGACTCAACAGTTAAATCACAAGTCTCTAAACCGTGGCGTCTTTTGATTGAAGCGGTCGTTTCCAAATGAGAGCGGAGACCAGTTTTCCCTCTGTCCGCCTTGTCCATCCATCCTCGTTATAAAAACCCCTCTTGCCTCTTTGCCGACCCGTGCCTCACCACTACTCCACTCCTGAAACCAGCTGGTATTAAGACTGACTCTTCAATCCCAGACGATCGATGCCGTCACTTACCAACCGAGTCACACCGCTGATTACAGCGTCCCTCAATTTACAGTGCTGTTGGTGGAGGTGGAAGTGGAGGAGGAGTGGAGGAAAGAGGGTGGGCGAACTGTAAGACGAGCTGGACTCCCTGCTGGGCTGGTGGGGGTATAATAAGACTCTGCTGCCTCCAGGTGTAGGTCATTGCAAGAAAACAACTATTGCTTACAGTAGCTGCTTTAAATGTTTTTTTTTTTTTTAAAACAATAATTTTATCCTTAGATGACTTGGAAAATAACCCTGCCAGGAGGGTTTCATACTCTGCTACTCCGGTGGAAACCAGTTGACACCGTGTGAGCTGAGGTTGTGCTGCAGTGTGAGAGAGCATGCTGGTCAGTCTCCAGCTAATAACTGCAAATACACATGTGCATTCATGCCTCCGACACTCACGGACAAGGGAAGGAATCACAGAAAAACTTGCGTACTACTGTGATGATCATGTTGCCGACAAAAACAATGGCATCACAATAAAGCACCTTAATGATAGTTAATATATTGCAAGCCCGTCATCTACAATACATCATGGTATCTGCGGAATTAAAGAAGAAAAAAACTATTCATGTTTTCAAAGTGAATATTTTAAATAAAACTGCAAGATTGGTGGAAAAATAAATATCGAATCTACCAAAAACCCTCCTGAATTTGTTAAAGCAACATATGTATAATTATAGAGGTGTAATTTCGAGAATGGTGCCTTTGTCATTCATAGGGAATGCCCATCCCTACACCATGTACCTGGTGGGCAGGTACCAACTCACCAGCTGTCTCTGTGGGGTTTTCTGGTTTTCCCGCTTTCCTCTGCATCGACTTGAGCAGATTTAAGTGAATTAAGAGTTTTCTAATGGGCAGAGTGCTTTACTAATGCTCAAGTAAAACTAACCACCTACTGCTCTAATGTTAACTGTAGCTGCTTGGGCTCATCTCAACACTTTGGGAGTATTTGTCTTCTCATCGCTAGCATAGGCACTTTGGAGTATATAGGTTGGTTTACAATGTCTCATGTTGTGGCTTTTATTAAAGTAACAACAACAGGACTTCCTTAGGAATGTTTTATTTATGGGTCCTTGAGCCAGACCACCCTCAACCCAAGGGGAGCAGCCACTTGAAATGCATGTTAAAGATGCTATACAGCTATCCATATCCAGTTTATTATCACAAGTTATAATTGCACAAAAGCCTTATTCAAGTAGCAATATTTTGTCCCACCCTACGCAAGAGCCAAACAAGTTCAAATTGATGTTTGTTTGAAAATGGAAGTTTAGTTATGTCTGAAAAGTAGACTTCCTGTAGATTTTCCCACTTCCACACAAGGCCCTTTACCTTCCCTCAAACAGCCATTTTAACACAAATTGAAGAGCATTTAGCTGAGGATAAACACATTCCCTCTGATTCCACATCAAAAGGAGAAAGCTGGGAAAGTTAAGACACAAAAGGCAGCTGTTTGCTGACAGTTCTCATGTTGCATTACATCTTGCATTGTGGAGACGGCACCACGGCTGCAACAAAGCAAAGCACAATGCGACTTATTCTGTGCACTGCCTGACATGCCTTTGTGAGAACATGAGAAACCGAGTGGGAAGACATTAAAACCAGTGCTTCATAACTGTCACTGTGTGGTTTTCCACACAAATGACAAAACACTAGATCTATCTATTCATCTATCTGTGCATCTATATATCTGTCTTTCACTCAAGCTTCCCTCATGCTGCTTCGTTGTCTGGGCCGATCTTCATCAGCTATCTTAATGAGTTCCATTGGAGCTCATTTAAAGTAGTGATTAGATTCCTGCTAATAAATTATGTGTGTTCTCAGCAGGTTGCCATCCTCGTGTCGGCCACCACTCACTGCATGTGTTTATGCATCTTTAAGTGTGTTAATGAGTGTGTTTGTGTATTTCCTCAGGACGGAACAGAAGCAAACAGAAAAAAAAAAAATGCTGTAATGCCATTTCCACTGCCTAGCTTAACACTCCATGTAAATTAATGTCTGTCTGCATGGGGGTTTGTGTGCGGGTGTGATTTGAGCATGCCTGCTAGCTGCCTGCTGACAGATACATGACATCTGGTGTCTTCTCGGTGTTGATTATATGGGAGGAACAGTGCTTGTTGGAAGGACTATAATCATTAAAAGGCACAGTACTATTAATTAGCAACTCAAAATGAAGTTTTTTCCTATGGGACCACACAAAACGTAGCATTAGCAAGCCCACTGTTATTATGTCCATATTGCAGAAATCCCAAAATCTTACAACCGAGAAGCCAGGGGCAACATTCAGTGCTTACACAGGATGTTGCCAACCATGTAGTGAAGTGGAAGATAAGGGCGTGTGTAACTGGCAAGAGTTTGCGTCCTGCTCATGCACTTTATAAAATACGGACATAGCTGCTGTGATATCACCTATAGGTTTCTGAGGAACCATTTTAGAGCTTGAAGCTGCTTATGCTTTTTTTCTTTACACAAAATTAGGAATTTATTCACCAAGTTGGCACACTTAATTCACATGCTAACACAGCCTCCTCCTTATATTTCTTAAAAAAAAAAAGGCTGGTGTTGCCATACTCATGCATATCCAAAAACCTGTTGCATAATATCCAAAGGTAGGTGTGCTTCTCTTTCTGGCTTGTCTTTTTGGTATGCATCTCTTCTGAATAACTCAACTCAGTGAAACAGTCAAAAGACATTTAAGAAATAATGTAAGCAGCTAAACAAAACAAAAAAAAGTCAAATTTGGGCAAAGAAAAAAGAAAAAAAAATCCAAATTGAGCATCGAGGCCTGCAGTGTGAACGTAGCCTGAGAGCACCGTTGTGATACAGCATCACAGTTACTGCAACTTACGACTTCATGTTCCTGAGGTTGAGGCTAATTTGTCTTTGTTTAAAGGAGGTTTGGAGCTGCAACGTAAAAAAGAAAGAACAGGAAGACAATACTCCACAAAGAAAATTGTAATTAAAGCCCCGGCATCTGCCAAGCAGCCCATATGTTGCTTATCTTCCTACTTTCAAACAAAAGAAACAACACAAGTACAAACGCAGCAAACCTGCTTCCTTCAAAAACCTAGGGGAAAAACACCTTCCTAGAATAAATGTCATCATACCAGGGAAGCGCACATGAATGCAGCACTGGGACCAGGATGCTCAAGGCTGAGACCCGTTTTCATTCAAACATCAAAGACACATAAAAGAAAAAGAATGACAAGCGCACATGCACATATGCACACACTGTCAGTATCCTACTGAGTTGCAGAATCCCATCATACTTGACTCAACCGGAGAATACTTACTTAGCATACAATACCCAAAGTAACAACAGACATGACAGTGCTGCGTGGTTTGCACTTCTGCTTGTTTGAAGTGGTACAAAGAGGAGATTTAAAATGTCCACTACAAAGTGGTCGCTGACTGTGATATCAAAGGAAGTGAAAGAGCAGGTATGAAGTACCTGCAGGAATTCTGTATGAGTCGGGATGCAGCAGTTGGGTTCCTAAAGATGGACAATAGCTCCACTGCAAAGAGAAAAAGCAGTTGTGGGCTTGTTGCTACGGTAAGTTTCCTTTGAATGCTATACCAAGATAGTTTGAACTGAAAGATGTTAGGTAGAATGAGCACAATGCTATAAGATACCCCCCCTACAACCAAAACCACTACACCATTGTGTGGCCTGCATACAGTCATAGATGTGCATAAAACTTTTGACTCATAGGTCCAATATTATGCAATTTTAGCTGCAGACTGAGACAGATATGCTTATGTATGCACACACAAGAACAAACGCCAATCGCGTTTATAAAGACAGTAGAACAACTGTACACAAGAAAAGTTTGTTTGAGAAGGATGCATTTCCCAATTCCTATTAATTCAACTTATTGTATTTTACTTTGGACGAAATAGTCAGATTAATTTCTTCTGTTGTTGTGGGAGATAGTTGCTAAGTATAAAAAATACTTCTGAGAAAAGTGGGTCCTTAAGCATGGTAAAGAGCATCTCAGATAATGCGAAGTCTATGTTTCACTCGAGACTAAAGCTCTCACATCCATTTTAAAGTGTAAGACAGTCTTGACAAGTCTTGATGCTTTACAAACAAACATGCAATGTATTATGATGTGATACATCAAGCCAGATAATACAATACAGTATCATAATATATGTGGTCAGTCATCATTAATATTATAGCTCTTAGTGGTAAATAGATATGGTTTGGCTTTCACAATCATTCATGTACTATAATCTAAATTTAGCCTTAAACGAAAATGTTGGCATAGCCTTTTTAATCCAGATTCATTGTGCATCGTCCATCTTTTGGTGCATTAAAGATTAACCTATATTTCTTGATTTTGCAATTAGGTTTAGCAATATATTCAAGAATCTACCGAAACTATACGGCTGCTGCTGTGTCACGAACATTGGGCTTTTTGCGTAAATAAATAAATAAAACAATCCCACAGTTTATTAGCCCAGATTCAAATCTCCTGCTTCCAAACTCTCCTTGCTTTCCTCATGGTGATAAGCACTGTATTCATGCATTACCATTATCAATATTTAATACCTACAGAGACGACTGCACAGCTGCTCTGAAGTCTGTAGTGCTGCTCTGCAGGGGTTGAAACGGCGCGGGTATCTGTTGTGCATTTTCTAATTTATTTATATCAATATGACAAGAATTTTTCAGTTTGTTTTTATCAGATTGCATTAGTTTGTACACGGTAAGCGAGACAAAGAAATGAAAGACAGTGCTGCATGCAATATGAACTCTGAGCCTTGTTCATATCTGTGGTGTCACCACGGCACAATGAGGCCCATTCTCCTGAGCCACCCAGGAGCTCCAGATACCATTGTCAAGCTATGGAACAAATCCTGACACACAGTGTGCTGGTAGATGCTATATTACTTCTTTATATAACAGCTCCTGCAGTATTATTATCTTCACCATAATATGTTTGTTTATCTACTCACTTGTAATAAAGAAGTGTTCCTTTGTCTTTTTCTATTAACCTGCATCAATATGATGCAGAGACATTGTAGTCTGTTGCTTTTAATACATTGCGCATTTATGATATTAGGAAAAACTTGTGGGCAATTCAATATTAACAAGCTGCCCCTGCATTTGGAATGGCCATACTTGCTGACATTGGCCTCAAAGCAAATTGTTGTTAACATATGTGCAATTTTACACAGGTAAAAGTCTTTTAAGGGATATGTTTTTTCCTCCAGCTGCAAATTTAAAGAGTTTAACTCCTGATATGCAAATGGCACAGTGAAAAACATTAAAAAGTATAATTGGAAAATTGGTTTTATATGTTTGGTAGGTAACAAATTTGCTGAAAAAAAAAAAAAAAAGGTTCCTGCAGCTTCTACAAATGCTTTTGCCTGTGAGACAGAGTCAGTGGGCTGTATAGTTAGCTAGCTAGCTCCACCAAGCTTTCAAAGGGAACTGAAAAAAAAAATTGTCACTCAGCTGGAGTATGCAGTGTGCCTTCCTACACTGTGATATGGTATGGAGAAAGCATTAAGTTGGCGTATCTAACTTGCTAATTCTAGCACGCTTTCATGCCATACTGCTTACAGAAAATGAGCCGGTGGCCAGAGGTCCTCACTTCCTGCCTCTTTAAGATGACTTTGCTGGGAAAAGAGTGGACAGCTTCTTTCGAAATGGACAAGCTAAAGCTAGTCAATTAGCTTATCTGTCTCCAAAATTGCCGAACATTTCTTTTTCATAGTGGAGGAACAGTGTAACGAGCGTAGCATGACAGCATAGTGGAATTAGCAAGATGACACTTTCAGACGGCTATACTTTTGTCATGAAATGTGTGGAGAGCAGCACAGTTTATCGACAAGATAGGGTTGGCCAACATGGTGGAACTGGCAAGCTAGCTCACTTTAGGGCATCAAAAGTAAAGTATAATATTTCTGTTCAAAATTTAGAAAAAAAAATGTCCCTTTTAATGTTAATTGGACTGACTGGTCAGGGACAGAAGTGCCCTTTAGTAAGGCACCCATGCTAACATGGTGTGTTCACTTATATGTATGTAAAAAAGGGTGCGTAAATTGCAGACAGGGAATTTCACTATTTTGGTATTCATAAGTAATTAATCTTATTCTAATATTACCAACAAATAAATGCATTTTTGCCAATTAATACTGAAGTGGGTTATTTGGTTGTTTTCAGCCTGTTTTAATGCTGTTGTACACAGTAAGGTTGGTATGTTTTCCATTTTCTATTTTGATGTAAAACATAATCCTAATATGAAAAGTGAAAATGAAATGAATGAAGGTGAAGGTAGGTCGCATGCTAAATCCTCTTGTAATTTGATCACATTGCATGTGTCTGTGTACACAGAGTAAAAAATCTGAAGCATCTCTGGTTTCCATAAAAACAAGCACTGTTTGTTGCAACAGGCAACTCCTGTTGCTCCGCTGCGTTTGAACCCATCACTTACACCATAGCCTGCAAACAAGACATGATTTAACGATAACTGGCCATGGCGTGCAAAGACATATCCAGATATTAAACTATAACAACCACAAATTTCTTTCTCCGGCCATTCAATTATCTTTGCTTTTGGTGTTTCACGCTCCCTGATAGGGTGCACTGCATCTCTTTCATCATAATTAGCCGGCTAGGGGAAAATGTTGTTCCCATCACTGGGCTTTTCTGAAAAGTTAAACTGCTCCCTGAACTTTTGAAAGGGTTCTCACCAAGTGCAGCTTAGTTTGAAAGCAATCACCTTTAGCGCTCCAAATGGCAGCTTTCCAGTTTGGACGGAGAGAGAAAAAAAGTTTGTTTGTAGTAAGATGTCTTGCTACTATTGTTGCTGGTATTATTATCAGAACTACTATTATTATCTTTGGTGCTTTTACAAAATTTGTTTGTAAGGGTTTTTCAAACTGATGAATTCGTCTGAAGTGTTTATGCCAGAACATTTACAACCATACAATTCTCCATCTATATAGGCAAAGTATGCATATATACACACACACACACACACACACACACACACACAATCCATCAAAACTTCAAGACTTCTGCCTCTCCCCCTGACAGGTTTTGATTAAGCTGATCACTCGCAAAAATGTAAATGTGTTATCTTACAGCCGTGAGTTCCAACAAACTTTTCATCAATGTATGCATGAGCACGTACGTCGACACACACGCCGACTGACAGTTTCTCTGTGAGTTTCAAAATTAGCTGTCAAAATCATTAATCATGATGTGCTAATCAGGTCTGTTTGTGTTTGTTTGTGTCTCCCTCTGAGAACCATGCTGTTTCTAACAAATTAATCCCCCCAACGGGGTGTGTGTGTGTGTAAATAAACCAAATGGTCGATGTTGTGCAAGGTGTTGCTCTGTGTGATTCTACACTCTCTTTCAAAGAAAAAAACAAAATCTGCCAGTATTTTGATAATGATTACTAATAGAAGTCATATAAACAGACCTCTTCATTACTGCCTTTTGATTTGTCTCAATTTTCATCTCAGTCACATTTTGTGTCTCTGTGGAACTAGAAAGAGGAACTGATCATTGAGACTTCACTGAGAGGCATCTGTTCTCTCTCCACAGAGCGGCTAAAACTAATCCTAGATCAGCGTAATCTGTTGCATTATTTGATTAGATAATGATAAATGTCGTGGCAATCACTGGAATAAACTATTTGGGTGTATAAATAAAGTTCTATAGGCTGTGACTAGAAACCTCCATGTAACAGATAAAGTCTCTGGATGACAGCTAACCAG